>PVIW01006348.1:11262-88759 GCA_004026585.1 Noctilio leporinus | reverse complement strand
ATGGTAATTAGTGATTGACTATCAGGGTGGGGGTCTGAGGTGGTCTTGAGGCCTTAATTGGCCTGTCTCCCGGCTGTCAGGTTGCCCTAATATCTTGGGTAAACAATCTTTTTCCGCCAGCCAGCGGGTTCTCACCTTGCACTTGTGGACTCCAGGGGTCCCGGAATCCCTTCATCTCTGCAGAGGTCCCCTGCAGAGCAATTGGCTTTTCTTTAACTAGGTTTCTAAGCTTCCTCCTTTCCTAGTTTCAGTAATGCTAATAATACACATTAAGCTTTTGCTGGGGTTCCACACAAACCCAAGGGTCGCTGGTTCAATTCCCAGTCAGGGCACATACCTGGGTTGCAAGCCAGGTCTCCAGCCAGGTCCTCAGCTGGAGGCAGGTGAAAGGCAACCACACACTGATGTTTCTCTCCCTTTCTTCCTCCCTCCCTTCCCCTCTCTCTAAAAATAATGAATAAAATCTTTTTTAAAATTATTTTATTTCCACTTTATAGATGAAGCTCAGAGTAGTCAAGTCAGACACCCTTGGTTAGGACATTCATGGATCTCCCCGCCAGGAGATGCTCTCTACCCATCACAAGCTGGAACAGCAGCAAAGTCATGGGCACTCCTTGCCCCTGGCCACAAACACCTGCTAAGGGGCGGGGGGCTCCCAGGTCAATTTCTCCTTTTACTCAGGAGCCAGATCTCCCATACAGGTCCCCCCAAACCAAGGGTGGTGAGGGCAAAGCTTGGCTGTGACTTCAGGGCTGGTAGTGTGGGATGGTCTTCTTCATGCTCTGCAGAATAGAGCACACAGGCCAGAGCACTCAGAGTCCCACTCAGTCCACTGCAAGCCTGTGTGCATCTGTGCAGGACAAGGAGGCATGTCCCCAAATGCCACAGCATCCTGATCAGCCTACCACTCCACCTCCTTTCACTGATTGCAACAAAGGGGCATATTCGTTACAATGTCATTCATAAAAATAAAATTTAGCCCTGGCTGGTAGCACAGTGGATAAGGCGCCAGCCTGCGAACCCAAAGGTCGCAGGTTCGATTCCCCAGCCAGGGCACATAACCAGGTTGCAAACCAGGTATCCAGTCAGGTCTGTGGCTGGAGGCAGGTGAAACGCAACCATACATTGATGTCTCTCTCTCCCTCTCTGCCTCTCTCCCTTCCCCTCTTTCTAAAAATAATGAAATAAAATATTTTAAAAAAATAATAAATAAAATAAAATTTAAAGAAAAAAGACAAGCTTTATTTCGATAGATCAACAGTTGGCAAGGAAATAAGCACAATGACAACGGTGCTCTCTTGATGCTAAATCACCTTCAGATGTGTGACCTCACTGGATCATCATAACCACACTGCAAGGTGGGTCACTGCTGACTCACTTTACTGAGGACTTATCTGGCAGTGAACCTCCCTGCACCTGGTTCAGCTCCTCAATCCCCAAACGGGCAGAGCTGCTACAGGCAACTGCAGATACCTTAACTTCCTCAGCTATAAAACTATGGTTCGGGCTGTCTGTTTCTGAACAAAGATCCTCCTCATCAACACGTGTGGGTTCTTGGCATCCCAAAAACCTTGCCCTAATGTGTGCTAGGGATTTCTATGTCAATGGTGGTTGCATCAAGCAGCCAGCCCAAAGACTTGACAAGCCCTGAGCACGAAGAAACCTGGAGCTCATCAGAAGGACCTCAAGCCCACTGGCCACTGCTGCGCACTGTCTCCAACCGGCCCTCATCAGAGAGAAAATTCTGATGTGGGCAGAAAGAGGGGCTCCTCCTTGTACCACTGGCCCCAATCCATTGGAGAAGGGGAAGAGCCACTGTCCTCTACCTCCCTCTCTATGCTATGCTCATTACCAGCAAGCCTTGCTGACTTCCCTGCAGAAAGACGGTGAGCTGCTACTTCTTCCCCTGCAGGAACCGGCTTGGAGCTAGGCCCACTTTGCCACTCATGCCAGAAGGCCTTCCCCAGTCCTCAGAGCAGGAGGGCCGCGTGCCGGTACCACCATCTCAATCTCCCAGCGACACACAGGGCACTTGGCTGTGTCCCTGAAGACCCGCCATGCGCAGCAGCTGCAGAAGTGTGTGTGGCCACAAGGGACAAGGCAGGTGTTGGCAGAACAGTGGAGGCAGATGACACACTCCTCTCCTGCTGTGCCTGGGAATAGGGACAACATGTGTTAGAAGCATATAGTGTCAAGGGGGTAGGGAGGTACAGCTTACTCATGATGTAGCCACAGGACAGAGAACCAGGCAGTCATACTGGGAAAAAATATTACCTTGTGAGAAAATCCTCATAATATAATCAAGTGAAAAATTAATAAGAAAGCCATAAAGTATATTACATCTACAGTGTAGATCATAAAATTCCAGTGTAGAAAAAAGAGAACACCATGGGCATGGACAACAGGTGGGATTGACTTTGGGTGGGTGGGGAGGGGGACAGAGGGGAGCAAAAAGGGGATGGATGTAATACAACAATAAAATTGAAAAAAAAAAAAAAGAAAGAAAAAAGAGAACAAAACACAAACAATTTTCCATACATATATGACTGGGAGGAAATCCATCTAGGAAGTAATAGGTAATTTTTTTCTTTTTACTTCCTTCTTTATTCCTTAATAATTTTTTTTCTGCTTAGCAAAGCTTTTACTGTGAATGAGGATTCCTTTTGTAAAGCAGGAACAAAATAACATCACCTGCTTGTGAATGTGCTCTTGTAACTAATACGATAGCCGATGTTCTAGAAGGCAGAGCTGTTCAACTTTTTTTTTTTCCAACTGCACTGCCACCATTGCCTCTATGATCCAGTAGACAGAGTCATACTATTTGGCCTAAAGCCTGGGAGAAACTTGATGGGAATTGAAAGACTCTCCTGAGTTCCCAGGGCTGGGCCTCCCTGGCTTCTGGGGGCCAGAGGCTTTTAGAGTCCCTGGTGCTGCAGAAAGCCACTCACCTTCAGGGTCACAGGAAGACTCCTCAGGGAGGGCCCAGGGCCAGGCTGTTGGGAGGGCTCTGGTTGCCAGATCTAAGACACAGAGGGAGACTCGGGCCTGTGAAAAGCAAAGCCAGGGTGCCCCTGTCCCCCTGCCCCTGAGGCAGTGCCCATTGTCTTTCATTCCTGGGTGGCACTGTGTGAGCTCCCAGCAGACCTAACAGCTCCGTCCTAGCTGTTTCTCAGTTTAACGCAGCAGAGAATTTTGGGGCTGTGGATTCTTTTCCTTAAACCACCCTTCCTTTAGACACCTCCTCTTTACCCTGCTGCCACTGCCTGAGTGGAGACCCTCAGCACCATTCAGCATGGAAATCCACCAGGAGGTGGAGAAAACAGGTGCTTGGGCCACACCCACACCTGCCCAATCAAACTCTCCCTGGGGAGGCCCCAGCAGCTGTGTGACAATTCATGCTGGGGGGGACCAGGGATCACCAGCCCAAGAATACCAAAATTTCTCTTGGGTGTTTCTGTATCTATTCTTTCCCCTGAAGCCATTCTGCTTGTAGGTGTCTAGAGACATAGTCTTGTTTCCCACCCACTGACTTGTGCATTTCCGCACAGGCTTGCCCCTTGCCTCACAGGCTGTCTTCTCACTCACTTCTGCCCCTCACACCGTGTTCTCTTGGCTTGTCACCTTGTGTCCAGTGAACTAACTCCTATTTAAGCTGCAAAGCCCCACTCCCAAATTTCTTCTTTATGAAAGGTGATCAGCCCTTTAACTGATGTTTGGGGTGCTGGTCATATCTTCTTATCATTCTTTAGCCATAGGTTGCCCTTCCTATGCCTGGGTTTTGTCCCCAGCTCCCATCTTCATACCTGACACCGGCAGAAGCTGTTAGGAAAACTGATTGAATATGAATGGTTCTCCCCGCCATTCTGGATTGGGGTGGAGAACCATGGGAACATCCACCTCCCACCCACGGGTCGTGCCTGGTCCTGGCAAATAGCCTCACCCAGCAGCTCGATAGCCTTGGTGGTCCCGTACACGTCCATCACGGCCCAGAGCGGAGCACCCAAGGGCACGCCCTTGCGGAGCAGGAGTCTCTGGCCCGCGTTGACCTGGGCACAGAGCCGGCCGCGGCAGTTCACCCAGAAGAGAACCACGTCCCCCTCCAGGGCGCAACTGTTGGGCAGCATTGCCGCCCACGTCGGGCTCTGCTGCTCCAGGTCGGGGCACACAAAGGGCGGCAGGCTGGGTGCTGACACACACGCAGGATTCAGGCGCGTGAAGCCCACGCGGAGGCCACCGAGCCAGCCGCCCTCGTACTGCAGCACTCGCAGTGCCACGCGCTCCCCGGGCCTCACCGGCCGCTGGCTGAACACGATGCCATCGTGGAAAGTGGTGAGTCTGCACGCAGTGATCCTTCTAGAGTCCAGGAGCACCTGTGCACCCTTGGCCTTGGCGTGGAAGCGA
Organism: Noctilio leporinus; assembly: GCA_004026585.1. Lineage (NCBI taxonomy): Eukaryota > Metazoa > Chordata > Mammalia > Chiroptera > Noctilionidae > Noctilio > Noctilio leporinus. The sequence continues at coordinate 84,358 of PVIW01006348.1, read as the reverse complement.
AGGGTCTCCGGGAGCTCCTCAGTGCCTGCAGCGGGCAGGAGGATATAAATGAGGGCCATCCTGGACCCACCAGCTCATCTGGCCGCCATGACCAACTCTTCTCACTCCCAGCCCCAATCAGTGACACAGCATCCTGGGGCAACCTTGACCTTTTTTTTATGCAGAGGGCATTTCCACCATCCCCAGTTCCCCCTAGACCCTCAGAGACCTGCTTAGACCTGGCTAGGAGCTCACTTTGCCTGTCTGGGATCTGAGTTCCTTCAGTGAAACCCCTCAAAACTCAGTTCCACTCCGCACAGGGTGGTTGTAAAAGTTAAAAGTACTGATGCCGCTGGTACAGGCTTTCAATACCCAGTATGGTTATATCATCATTACTGCACACAGAAAAAGCAGGTTTGAGAACTGTAGATATCATATGGCCCTGCGTTTGTTCCACAGATGTGTTTGTCAAACATGCACAACTAAAGTCTATCTACATCTAGAAACAACTGAAAGAGATAGGCCTACTAACTGTTCGTGGCTCTGCTGATGGGTCCGCTGTTGGTTTTCTTTCCTCTGACTTTCTGACCTTCCCCAAAGAACCTGCGTTACTTGTGAAGGCCAGGCCCCCAGTGAGGATGACTTGCTTGCCCTGGGAAAGAGAGAGTCCTGGCAGCTCCCCTCAGATGAAGGCACAGGCTGGAGAGGGGGCCCCAGTTCATCTTTTCAAGGCCTAGGGTGAGCTTTGAAATCAAGGAGCACAGAGCCTCTGGCAGAGCTGAAGTTCAAAGATGGGTTGCCTCAGCTCTGCCCAGTGCAGCCCCTGCAGGGAAAGGGCCCCCACCTTGAGTTGGGAAAACAAGGAGACCCCTCACACTCAGCTCCTTGAGCTGAGAGGCTAACCTATAGAGATGAGCCTGTTCTGGCTGGAAGTGGGCTCCCCTCCCTCAGGAAGGGTCAGTGGATGGCCATTCCACCCCATTCCCTGTTCAGCTACCTAACAGGAACTGACTCTGGCAGACCTGACTCTGGGGGCAGGATGGGTTTTCGGGGGGGGGGGGGGGGGGGGGGGGGGGGGGGGGGGGGGGAGAAAGAGGAGGAAGGAGAGGAGCCAGGGAGCTGGTTGACTGGAAGGCCAGTACAGGGAGGAAGAGGAAAGCCCACCCAGGACTGGCCTTGGTGGTTGCATTAGTCCCTCAACAGGATAGGGGGACATGGGGATCCTGGAAAAGAAGGCTTCATCCTGGACAGGAACTTGACCATCACAGAGCTTGCCCATCCCAGCCTCAGGAGCTCCCCAGCAGCCGTGGGGACTATGTGCTCTCCACAGTTAGAGGACAAAGGCTGAGAAGAAGCCCCAGCTGCACAGGTCACTGGCAGCCAGGGGTCTGGGGCACCCTGCTGTCAGTTGCATGCCCAGGCTCTCTGAATGAGTGACTTCACAGCCCCTTAGAGTGGCCCAAGTGTGGACCCTGCAGAGCCCACCAGGGCCCACTCTCTGCTCTGCATAGGGCTCTGTTTGGAGCTGGCTCACAGTGGTGTAAAAGGTGTGGGAGCCCACCTGTGCCATGCACTCCTGTGCTGCTGCCTCATGGCACCACCAGTGCCTGGCATCCTAACAGTCACCAAAGCAGAAGTAAGGCAGCTTGGCCCCTCCTCGCACCAGACTCTTGGTGCCACCTGCTATTGGTGTGAGAGCCCTCAGTACTGCTAGGGGAGGGGGCCTGACAGGAGAGGGGACTCACTGCCTAGGAGTGAGCAGTGTCCAGAGAGGTGCAGTCATATCTCTGGAGGTAGAAGCCCAGGTTCTCTGTCTCTGCCCCTCACACTGAGGGACACTGGCCTCTGGTGAGGTGCACCTCTTGGTTTCAGCTGCTGGCAGTCCTGTAAGCCTATGGGTGGGCTGCATAAGCTCAGCCTTCAGGCAAGGAAACTAAGGCCCCAGGAAAAGTGGTCTGCCCTGGGTTCCACAGCTCAGCTTTCACAGCTGGAACCCCTTGTCTTTCACTAGGCTCCCTAAAGGCCACTGCTTCCCACCCAGCCAGTCTTCTCCTTGTATAACAGGACCTGAAAGCAGTCCAGACAAGTGTGTCAGGCAGTCACTACAGGGATGTCAGACTTAGTCACTGGCCCCTGCCGATTCTTGCAGGGGCAGGACGCATATTACAGCCTCATGGCCCCACTGCAATAGCTCACCAGCTAGGTTAGCTCAGCCTGTATCAGAAGCTCTTTCTGAGTGATGTTTACATTGACTACACCTCTGCCTCCTGAACTTCTCCCCGTGACACAGCCCAGAACCTCCCTTGCTTCTTGTATCCCTATCTAGAAACTAAGCATACAGCTCCCACTTACCAGCATGGAAGCAGAGTTGCGCCCCCATTGGCCTGGGTCCCTGGGCCTGGAAGGAGTTGTCTGAAGAGGCTAGTAGACGGGTTTCTAGAGTGAGTTTCACCGGTCCTCTTGTTATGGACTGGGATCATGTTACAGGGTTGATGATTAATTAAATGCTGCTGTCACGAGTTAAAATATCTAGGGAATTTCCTGATGTTTCCTAGGGCAGCAGGTCTTTCTGCCCAGCTGGCCAGTCTGAGGGAAGCAGGGTCTGGGATGGCCTGGGTAGGATTTAGGGGAGACTTCTTGCCCACTTCTGACCAGTAGCTCCCAACCGGCTGTGCATTGTAATTGCCTGAGGCACGTTAATAAGTACCTGTGCCCATACCTGACCCCAGAAGCTCTGATTCCAGCAGCCTGGGATGAGGCCAGCCTGAGTCATTTTTAAAAGCATCCTGGTAGAGCCCTGACTGGTGTGGCTCAGTGGATTGAGTGCAGGGCTCTGAACTAAAAGGTTGCTGGTTTGATACTCAGTCAGGGCACATACCTGGGTTGCAGGCCAGGTCCCTGGTTGGGGACATGGAAGAAGCAACCAACTGATGTTTCTTTCACATATCGATGTTTCTCTCCCTTTCTCCCTCCCTTCTCCTTTCTGTAAAAAATATATAAGCCCTGGCTGGTGGCACAGCAGATAAGGCACCAGCCTGCAAACCCAAAGGTCAGTGGTTCGATTCCCAGCCAAGGCACATAATGAGGTTGCAAGCCAGGTTTCCAGCTAGGTCTGTAGCTGGAGGCAGGTGAAAAAAGGCAACCATACATTGATGTGTCTCTCCTTCTGTCTCTCTCTCTTCCCCTCTCTCTAAAAATAAAAATAATAAAATCTTTTTTAAAATAAATAAATAATAAAACATTTATAAAAGTTTTAAAGAACCCTGGTTGATTCTAACATACAGCCAGGGTAGAGATTCACCAGGAACACAGAAGGAGCTTAGTCAACGTTGCTAAAGTAGGCTAATGAATTCACTGCATCCCAGGACTTGTGGAGTGGCCCAGCCCCAGTCCCCACAGAGAGAAGGCAAGGTAGGTGGAACAGGAGGTTGTGATTGCTCCCCCACACTTGCGGGGGCTGCAGTTCCACCTTCTAGACCCCACTCCAAAGTGTAAATCGTCCCTGAAGGTCTGGCCATAGGCTTGGCTCCCAGGGCATCAGCTGTGACAAAGAGGCTAAAGGGTCTCTGCCCCTCCTTTGCCTCAGGGACGCTGGGGCTGGGGAGGGCAAGTGACTGGCTTTAACCCAGCGCTTCTCACTTATGACTAATCTGTGGGACTCTTTTAGCCCCAATGTGCTGGGGCTTGTGTCTTGTGTCTTGGTGATGGAGAGGTAACAGCAGCCTGATCCCAGGTAACTTTAGAAGATGCCGCTGCCATCATGGGCCTTCTTTTCCACTCCATGCACCCTACCAGGCACCCTCAGTCTCTCCTCTAGAAGCAAAGGGCAGAGGCAAACTGGCGGGAGGCCTGGTCCAACCTGAGGCAAGGGCCCGTGGTTTATGGTCCTGTTGACCATAGGCTATCCCCAAGGCTATCCAGGCACAGGGCATCCCCACCTCTCTAGGTGATGTAGGGCCCAGAAACCCTTCCTTTTCCCTCCTTTCCTACTCTTCTGAGTGAGCATTTACTCACTATCAACACCTTCCCTATTCACCTGTGCTGACACACAGTGGGAGCTTTATGGGTAGTTGCTGACTGGTAGCGTGAGCGTGAGGCAGAGAGCCTGCACGCTTTCCTCTCCTCCAGGCCACCAGTGCGGCAAGGCTGTTCTAAATGTTTATTCCCAGAAGACAGTGATTAGCCCTTTGCAGGAGCAGCCTCTGTGGTTGGGACGGCCCCTGGTGGCTGTCATCAGTACTGCAGGATGCACTGAGTCCCCTCAAAGCTAGCAGGGATGCTCCCAGGAGGGGAGGTCACGAGGTGGTGGGGGTGGGGGTGTTCTGAGGCTTCTGAAGCCTCTCCACCTCTTCCCTGACCCTGCAGCTCCCCACATCCCTCCCTCCCTCCGAGAGTTCCCTCACCGGCAGGCAGTTCGTCCAGGACCCCACCAGTTCAAAGGGCTTTCACAGAGGTCAGCCCCTGAAATGCCTGCAGCGCTGTGTGAAGCAGCTGGAAAGCTGTTTCTGTCCTCACCATACAGCTGAAGACGCTAAGGGCTTGTCCAGGGCTCGTGCCAGCCTGTGGCTGAGCAGAAGTGAAAAGCCACGGTCGCCCAATCTGGGACACCAGTAGCCCAGCCCCTGTGTTGCCTGCCATCACGGCTCTGGGAGCCCCTTTATTATACTTGCCCGGGTTCAACCGTTCCCACCGGGCTCAAATCTCAGAGGGAAGGGGGCTGCCATGCCTGGAAACTGGGTCCTATAACACTCAGGGCCATGATACAGCAGGTAGTCGGCAAGGATTTGTCGGGGCCCAACAGTGCAGTGTATCAGTTTGACAATTGCCCACCCACCTACCTAATCAATGACCGAACGAGCCCGTTCCTAGTTGAATACCCAGAAGGCTCAGGTGCCAGCGCCTACAAAGACTGCTACAGGACTGTTCAGAACAGCGTCGCTCTTGACAGCCCCAGACTAGAAACAAACCCAACGTTGGTCCCTCAGAGGCTGAGGTGCTGCCCTCAAGTGGTTTTTGTTGCAATTGCACTGCAGTCCAGGCTCCTTCCTCCGCCCAGTCCCACGTTCACCGGTGTGGATCCCCAGAATGCTTGCTCCCTAATGCGCTCCATCTGTAACCTCTGTCTTGGGGCTGCTCCCTGCAGCACCCAACCTCTCACTCCCACCAACAGAGCATGGAAAGGGAAATCGCCCTGTAGTCACACCATAGCAATAAAAACAAATCACTGCTATCCACAACCGAGTGATTAAACCCCGCCAGTATGATCCAAATAAGAACCAAGCAATATCCACCGCATGTTTCCATTACATGAAGCTAAGCAACAGGAAAACCAATCCGTGCCATTAGACTGCAGGATAATGCTCAGCTTCGGGAGGGGCACACGGGAGCCTGGGGCTGCTGGCAGTGTCTGCCGTCTTCACCAGAGGGTGTGTAATGTACATGGAAAAACCCATTCAGTTGGACCCTCAAATCGCATGTCAACTGCATCCTAATTATATATTAGCTAAACTCCCTTCCAAACCTAAAATTCTGATTCCGAGTAAGCTGGTGAATGATGGAAAAACCTGCCCTAGAAACCAGGTCGCTTGACCAACACTGCCGCCTCATGGAGAAAAGTGGAACTGACCGTGGATCCCATATCCTGGAGAAAAATGGTCAGGGCCACAAAGGCTCTCCCATCTGCATTCCCAGCACTCGTTATCCTTCATACCCACTCACTTCCTACTCATGAGCCCCCTAACAACTCTGGAGGGTCACCAAGTCCTCTAGGTTAATAGCTGGATCCACACCCTGGGCGTTGAGGGCCAGAGGGAAGGAGAAGGAGACCAGGCTATGCCAACAAAGTAACCAGCCCTAGTTAAGTCTGTGGATCAACTTCCACCTCTCTGGCCTGTCCAGATCTTCCTGGGCCCTGGTTCTGCTATGTCCCTCCACTGCCCTGAGTCCCCTGGTTCCTGCCTTGCCAGCAACCAGATTAGCTCCCTCATCCGGCATGTGCGGAGCCTGCCAGAGAAGCGGTTGAGGGAGAGGAGCCTACCTGGCTGCTCAGATGTGAGGGAAGGAGAGAGGCCTTTCCCCTTTCCTGTTCTTCCTGTGGTCATCCTCCCATACACATCTGTCAGAGGGTCTGTTCTGGGAAGACTGCAGCATTCACGCTGGGTGTATGTGTATGTGTTCAACAGAAATTTACTAAGTACCTACTGTACTACTGTATGCCAAGAACTGTGCAATTTCTGGGTAGCCAGAGATGGAAGAAAACCCCCTCCTTGTCCCTCAGTCAATTCAGGTCCACCCTGATACTTAGGTAAGTGTTACAGGAGAGCCAAACTGAGGACTGGGGAAACCATGGGTGCAGAAAGGGGTTGTTATACCCAGAGAAAGGGTGAAGGTTTTGTGGGGTAGCAGATCTTAAAATTGATCCTGGAAGGATTGGGCTTTCAAGAGCAGAAAAGGAAAAGGCAGACCAGGGAGAAGGAACTGCATATGCAACGAACGGCATAGTAATGTAATCACGCACAGTTCTGTATGGCTGCATCAGTTAAGATTAGGATTATTTGCATATAGCAAAATATCCAAAAGAATAGTGACTTAAAAAAGAAGCATTCATTTATTTTTAACATAAAATAAGTTGAACATAGGCAGTCCAGGGTAGCCATGAAAGCTCTATGGCCATTGGAACCCAGATTCTCTCTACTTATCTGATTCACCATTCTAGCACTGGCCTTTATAGTCAAGGTCACTTTACGGACCAGAAGGTTTGCTGGAGCTCCATTCAGCGTTTTAGCATTCCAGGCATCAGGAAGGAGAAAGACCCAAGGGGCATCTCTCTCAGTTAAGTCAGTTCCCAATTAATCAGACTTACTGCAGGGCTGATATAACACTTTTGTTGCTATTTCTGGCCAAAATTTTCAGGTGGAGCTGAGAAATGTAAGTATTTCTTGGGGACCAGCTAAAAAGTGAGGTTCCATTATTGAGAAAGAAGGAGAAATGGATATTGGATGGGCAGCTAGCAGTGTCTAGCCCAGTGGTATAGTGGAATAGTGGTCTTCCAGTGTGTACAGAGAAGTAACAGAAGGGAACTGCACCCCAAAGGCCATGCTGAGGAAGTTTTGGAGTTTATTTTGTAGAAAACAGAAAATTGCTGAAGGATTCTGAGCAGGAGCCTGGAATTAAGGGGTCTGGAGCAGTCTGCTTTGGGGAAAGATCTTTCAGGCAGAGGGCTGAGTGCAGATGAGAAGAGCTGGTAAGAGATGACAAATTGAGAACACCAAGGAGAAGATAGTGCAGGAATGAACCAGGGCACAATAGAGTGCCAAAGCTAAGCCCTGGGGACAGTGGTTGGGGATGCCAGTGGGAGCAGAGAGGCCTACTGAGAGCAAGCCTAGGCTCAGGACATTTGAATCTGGGGCAACTGTAAGCCGCATGTCAGATGACTCAAAGGCACCTGAAAATCTGCAGGAAGCCTAGCAGAGAGAACAAGGCTGGGGACACAGATGTGGGAGTCACTGGTAATACCCACGTGGATGAGATCAGCTGGTAGAGCATCCAGGTGTTGAGCTGGATGGACCCTTAAGAGTTACTAGTCCAAGAGAGCAGTGGAGTGGGTAAGTACACAAACTTTGGAGCCAGACAGGGCTGGGTTCAAATCCTGACTTCACCACTTAACAGCCATGAACCCTTGGACCAACTGGTAGCCCTTTCAGAGCTTTAGTTTTCTCATCTGCAAAATGGGAATGAAGAGGCCCACATGAGGGCTAATAGGAGGATTGAGTGTGAGAGTGATTAGCATAGGGGACTGCACTCTCAGTCAACAGCAGCTTTACCATTAAAGGGGTCACCTGGAGGGGCCATCAAGGCCTTTCTTAGGGTCATAGGTGTGCCCTACAGCCCTTCCACTGGAACCCTGTGTGGGGTGGCTGGGGAATGAATCAGGGGCACAGTGCACCTCCAGAACCCTGAGGACCTCTGACCCAGCACCGCCAGATTTCCCTCAGGGGTGTCATCATCCCACACTGGAGGCCTGCAAGGAAGTTTTATGCATTTTCCAAGAAGTGGTCCAGCACCCTCTGTGGGCTCAGCCCATTTTGGAAACTGAGAAAGACTGTAATTGCTGGGGCAGAGGGAGAGGAGCCAACCAGCCATTACAAGCAGAGTGGTGGCCCAGACATACCTGCACAAGCCCAGCTGTGAGGTGTGGGCAAGGTCCAGCCAGGAAGAAAGGCAAGCTTGGAGGCTGGGTAGGCCGTACCCCCAACCCACCCCAGAAGCCCGGCATCCCCTTTACCTCCAAGGCCAGTCTAGCCCTTATCCCCATGATGATTCCAGACTATACTTTGGATAAATCAACATAAGCAGGGCAGGTACAGGATAAGACCCTCAAAGGACACTGGAAAGGGACATCAGAGACATGGGAGGTGCTAGGAGCATGGCATTGTGGAGGGCTGAGAGGGAAGGGCAGGAGGTGGCCAGGCCCATCTCATCCCAATGTGGGGGTTATGACAGCTGGGAACAGGCCACTGTGTTCATGCAGGAGGAAGTCAGTGGTGGACAGGGCCAGAGGAGGGGTGGAGGCAAAAGCCGGCGCCTGCCTGAGAACTGAGTGCCTGTGAGCAACTGCACCCTACAGGCTGTGAGTGTAGCCGCAAGTGGTAGAGGCACAAAATGGCTCAGTCTGTCAATAGAGGCTTGTCTGGGGATGGCAGGGGCCGTCTCCTCTCTGCCAAGCTGTCATGGGCCAGGCCACTCTAACTTTTGCTTATCTCTGCCGGGGTACTACCTTCTCATGCAACCCAGGGTGCTCGCATGGAAGCCACGTCCAGCCACCAGGAGGAAGGGGCTCCAGCAGGGCGAGATTGGAAGGTTCACCAGGCCCCTTCCTTCAGCTCGCATCCCACTGGCCAAAGCTTAGCTGCAGGACTAGGAAATGTAACCTTCGTTCTGGGCAGTCCTGGGTCCAGCTATAAATTGTAGCAGGCTGTTATTACGAGGTGAAGGAGGGAATGGATACTGGAGAAAAACAGGGGAGTGGTAGCCAGAGAGGCAGGGGTGAAGGCAGGCAGGCTGTGAGTGTGAGAGGCCCGTGAGCGCGCACACAGGCCTCATGTGTGCATCCTGTGTGTGCACTGCCTGGGTGTCCAGCCATGTGCCCTTCATTGTAAGGGTGGAGCAGGTGGGTGGGGAAGGAGCTGGGGTTGCTGAGAACTAGCACTGCTGACATTTCCAACAGAATTTTTCAGGATTCCCTGGAGGTCTTTCTGGCCCCACAGCAAAGCCAAAATAGCACAGAGACTAAGACATATCTTCTTTCCGCTCTTTGGAGCTTTTGCCCATTGTAAATGCTCGTTTTGGCCATTGTCTTTGTGTCCAGTGTCTAGACCATGGGCACTGTCCCTAGGCCAGGAGGGACCACCTTTAGGGCATCCTGACACCCCCTCCTCTGTGAAGCAAGGCTGGGACGCCACATATTGGGTGCCAGAGACTGCTCCAGCCTACTCTGTCTGCCTGGGAGCCTCTCCTCCCACCTCGAGTTTTAGAAAATGGTCTAAGAGCCATTCTCTTTCCGGGGCTTGCGCCCCCTCGTGGGCAGGAGCAGACCTGTAGGAGGGCGGTTCAGGTACTTGCCCCTCCTCTCAGGCGCAGACCCAGAGTAGTCTCTGGTTAAGACCTAGTGAAAGAACGTTGCAGAAGGACTCTGGCTCACTAGTGCCTTTACATTGGATTGGCTTTGGCCATGCAGCACGGGTTGCTTCCAGTGGAATCACTGGCTATACAAAAGCAGGTAGTGTCCCATCCCTGTTTGCTGGGCTCCTCTTTGGTGGCTTAGCAGGCCTGGGTGCTTATCCACTCTCTCAAGGTCCAAGGAATATTTGGGGTTTCCGAGCTGCATCTGGAACCTGGAACCTTGGCTGGTTCCAGGTGGGAATGAGATTCTACCCCTCTGGCAGGTTTATGCTGCCGGCTTCATTGCAGGTGCCAGTTGCTGACGGCTGCCAAACTTGGAATCAGTTTGCTCAATAGACCCCATCCGTCACAGTCACGTTCCAGCTTGGACGCTTGAAGAATTTTAAAACTTCCACTGCCTTTAGTATATTAAGAGAAATAGGGGCAGCATTTTTACATATGCTGACGTTTTACTTTAAAAAAAAGACTGAACTTTGCAGAGAAAAACATTGGTCATTATTATTACAACCCTAAAGAGATGGGTAGAATATAATGTAAGAGTTTATTATTACAAATACCCCCAGATAATTTGATTCTTGTATGTTAATGTTAGTTCTTTTTTCTGTATTTTTATATAAAGTCTCAAGGAGTAACATGTTAGGTGTCAGTGTTGGGGTTCCTAAAACCCCCCGCACACTACTTAGGGGAACATTGTGGGAAAAGGTCTCTCATGAGAGTTGGGCTATATCTGTTCTTTTGCTCACCTTAGAGCACAGGCCTACCTTGAAATTATGTTAAAGGGAATATCAATGGAAATAAAGTTTACTATAAGTAAATTTCTAAAACAGAAAATGGATAAGAACCAACCCACTCCAGGGGTGAAGGGGTTAATGACAGGTTGTCTCTGTCCCCCTAAGCTCTGCGCCTACTGGCTTCTCAGTGCCTCTGTCTGCTCCTCATCATGGGTGGGCGGGTGGTGTATCTGTTGGAGGGCAAAAAGACAATGCCTGTGAATCCCGTCTCAGTGGGCCTATTATCCCGAGGGTCGAGTTCCCATGGGTCCCTGAGCAGCTAAATATGACACATTGGGCACCATGTGTGCAGGCAGAGTCTGCTCTGTATCCTTCCTTCTTCCCACTAGTAAGCACACTCATTATCTATCCTTAGTTGTGCCTTCACTGGGGGCCTTCATTAAAGTATTTCTTCAGTAAGATAGTCAGCAAACATTTCCTGGGTCCCACAATGTGCCAGCGCTGTGCTAAGTACCATGCGTTCCACAACACAGAGGAGGGTCTTTGCCACCTACTGGCTGTGGGACTTGGGGACATTACAAAAAGGAAAACTGAGACTCAAAGTTGAGTAACTAGCATAGTTACTCATTCCAAATTCTCCCCCCTTTGACAAATTCCAAAGATAATTGGGCTCCAGGGTGAGAGCCCTGAAGGCATTTGAAGCGTGCAGAGTTATATAGGCACTAGGCAGCGTGTACATAGTTTTAAAACTGCATGTCTTTGTCCTCTGGGCTGCTCCTGATAGTTAAGGTGGCGTGTGGGTAAGTGAGGACTGTGGTACCTGCACATGGTCTCTCTCCGTGGGAAGGTCCATAGAGTAAATGGTCCGAGAGACCAAGTGGATGGATGGTGCATGAGCTTGTTTGAGACAAGTCATGAAGGTCATCTCAGGTTCAAGGAGAGAGGAACTAGTCGCCACTTGAAAAAAATTTTTTTATTCCTCAACCAAGGATACGTTTATTGACTTTAGAGTGAGAGGGAGGAAGAGAGACAGAGACAGAGACAGAGAGAGAGAGAGAGAGAGAGAGAGAGAGAGAGAGAGAGAGAGAGAGAGAAACATTGATGTGAGAGAGAAACATCAATTGTTTGCCTCTGTATGAGCTTCGACTGGGGATTGAACCCACAACCTTTGGTGTATAGGCCAATGCTCCGACCAACTGAGCCACCCAGACAGGGCTAGTCCTAAGTTCTTGATGGGAAAGTGTCAAGGTCATGTTGCAGAAGAATATATGGGATGGCAGGTGTGGTTGCTTCTGTCTGTGGAAAATATAATTTACCACAGTGATTTACCACAGTGAACAAAGAAATTTATCCATGAATAAATCTGAATAATCATTGATTTATATCACTGACAGTAATAGTACACAATTGAAGCTCTGGCACAGTGGATAGGCACCAGCCTGCAAACCCAAAGGTCACTGATTCAATTCCCAGCCAGGGCACATAACCAGGTTGCATGCCAGGTCTCCAGCCAGGTCCGTAGCTGGAGGCAGGTGAAAGGCAATGTATGGTTATACATTGATGCTTCTCTCTCTTTCTTCCTCTCTCCTTTCCCCTCTCTCTAAAACTAATAGATAAAATATTTTAAAAGTAATAATAACACACAACTGAAGATGTTAAAAGTAAGACAGAAATAAAATATTAGGTAACAATACCTGGAAAAGAGGAGGTGGATAATTGGAGTTGAAGTTTTGAAGATCCTTGGCATTGATTTTATCCCTTGTTAAGTCAAATATATATGATCTAGACATAACAACTAAAAGAATAAAAATATAATGTGTAATATCCAAACCAGTATAGAGAAAGTGGGTGAGAGGAAGAAAATTTGATCAATCAAATAGAACACAGAAAAAGACAAAAGCGATAACATGGTATATAAGAGAAATAAAATAGTAAATTACATTCAATATATCAATAATAACTGTATATTGAATTTACCACTTATATAGCAGAAATTCTCAGGTTACATTTTATAAACTCTAGTCATATGCTGTTTGTAAGAGATGTACCAAAACACAATAACATGAAAATATTGGGAGTATTTTCTATATTAAGCAGATACTAGTCAAAAGAATGATGGTGTAGCAATATTAATACTATGCAAAACTGACCTGAAAGCAAAATTCATTACTAGAGAAAAGGGAGTCACTATATAATGACAAAAGGAATAATTCACCAGTAGAAAAACACAATCTTGAACCTGACTGCACCTAATAACTTCAAAATGTATACAGCAAATGTTTACAGAATTACAAGGGAAAACAGACAAAGCCACAATCGCAGTGGGAGATTTTTTTTTTTTTAAGATTTTATTTATTTCACAGGTTCAATTCCCCAGCCAGGGCACATAATCAGGTTGCAAACCAGGTCTCCAGTCAGGTCTGTGGCTGGAGGCAGGTGAAACGCAACCATACATTGATGTCTCTCTCCCTCTCTGCCCCTATCCCTTCCCCTCTTTCTAAAAATAATGAAATAAAATCTTAAAAAAAAACAAAAAAACAAACTATATTTAAAAAAAAAAAAGATTTTATTTATTATTTTTAGAGAGAAGGGAAGGGATAGGGGCAGAGAGGGAGAGAGACATCAATGTATAGTTGCTTTTCCCCTGCCTCCAACTATAGAACTGGCTAAAGACCTGGCTTGGCAACCTGATTATGTTGCCCTGGCTGGGAATCGAACCAGCGACCTTTGGGTTCACAGGCCAGCGCCTTATCCACTGAGCCACCAGCCAGGGCTGTAGAGTGGAAGATTTTAAACAATAGCAAGAATACTTTTTGCACAAGCTTCCCCCAACAGTGGCACTGTCTTTGCTCGCAACATATACTCAATACCCCACATGAGCATTCCCCCCACTCCCACCCTTTCAGCTTCTGCTGGGTACACAAGGGACTGGACACAAGATGAACCTCAAGGGTGCTGGGGCAGACTGAACCAGCTGAATGTGGATGAGGACTAGAGAAAGCCTTTGTCTCCCAGCCCAGAAAAGAAAGCCCCTGGTGCTCCGCCCTTGGTCAGTAAGGCTCTGCCTACCCCTGGACCACGTACAACTCTGCCCAGACACCAGAGAAGAGGGCAGGATGCAGGTTGAAAGTCTGTTTTTCACATGTAATTTCACTGTCTTCACATCAACACCAAGTGATACACATTCCCATTTTATAAATGAGAGTGAGGCCCAAAGGCCAAGCAGCCTGCCCAAGACCACCTGGCATGGGGCAGGGCTGGGAGTGCATCTGACTCTGAGCTCCTTCCCTGTCTCTGAAGATGGGTTCTGTGCCTCCGGCACATCTCTGCTGTCTCAGCCAAAGAGGTGAGTGACTGGAGTGGCAGGGGTCAGAGTAGAAGGAACAGGGACCTGGGGAGCCTGGGTGCCACCTTCCCCATCTGTGGCTACCTCCTTCTCCACAACCAGCAAGAGCCAGTGCCATGAACTCCTGCTCCTGTGGGCTTTCTCTACTTTAGGGCATCCCTGAACTCCTCAGTCTGGGGCCAGCTAGAAAAAGCTTCCCAAGATGCACCCCAAACCCACCACCCCACCCCTCCGCTATACATTTGCTGGGGATCCAGGGCCTGCCCAGTTTTCACCCCAGACTAGGGGGACCTTCACCCCAGGCCATCCTGCCTCCCCTGTCTCTTTCCTGGCTGGCACTCTGGCATGGTGGTGGGTCCTGGGTTGTGTGCAGGGTGCTCAGGACAGGTGGGGATAGGATGGGATGTTGGGAAGGCCGAGTACAAGCCCTGCCCTTTGTCTGCCAACCCCTTCCCAGAGGAGGTGCAACAAACTCAAATAAAGATAGCATTTGGGGTTCCGGTGGATGAAATGTTCTCGGTTTGGTGCAGGTTTCCCGACTGTAGCAACTGGTATGAGACGGTGGCCAATCATAAGGAAACCAGCTCCTTTGGAGGACTTGTTTGGGATAGACATTGCAGTTTGTTGCCCAAGTCTGACCCATCTCCATGTTGGCGTGTGCAGAATACCTGATGCTCCAAACTATCACCCTATCCCTGCAGAAAGTGACTGTCTGCTCCACAGCACCTTCCACGACTACAGCCACAGTGGCTGTGTTTCTAGAGCACACACAGCTCCTCTTTCTAGAGCCTTTCACACCCTAGACAGGAATTGCTCTGTGCTTTTATAGATAAGGAAACTGAGGTTACTGAGGTTAGGTAACCTGACCAAGGTCACATATTTAGAAAGTGGTGGAACTTTTCAAACTATGAAGTTGGGGAAATGCTCATCATTTGTAGAAAAATTTTCACCAAGGCATAAGAACATGGGTTTCCAGTTAACCCTCAGCTACCCAGAACAGCCTCTTCCCCAGAAGACCTTGCACAGGCATGTATGTGTGTCCCTGCACGCACTGGAGGATTCTCAGGAACAGAGCTCTTGATAAACAGGCCGGACGGCAAGGAAAAATGTACAGGAACCAGCAACTGCGTTCACTAAATTCAGCCATGTGCTTGGAGGTCCCCAGGTAAAAGGTAGCAAAACATACCTTGTTCCAAGCAACTGGCACAAGCACCCGTCTGGGTTCCCTCGCCACCTCCTGCTCTTATGAGCAGCAGACTCACAGATGACAGATCATCTCCCTGGACTCACTGAAATGCTGAAGGAAAACAGGGAACCCATAGTGCTTAGCTGCTGATCTACAATGTGACCTTGAGCAGGGCAACTTCCCTCTCTGTTTTCCTAACTGTAAAATCAGGGGTCAGCAAACATTTTAGGTAAAGGGAGGATATTTTTGGGTTATGGTTTCAGTCACATAGTCTGATGTGTGGGTGTGGGTGTATGTGTGTGCGTGGACACACACACACTTCACAATCCTTTAAAAATGTAAAACCCTATACAAATGAAACCAGGCCAGAACGTCAGAATGTTCCACAGCTAGGCAGAGCCCCTCTGCTCCCATCCTACCTCCAAGTTCTCATTCAGCTCCTTAAAATGGAGGTGCTGCCAGCTTTCTCCCAGGGGTCAGGGGGGCTCCCTTCGCCCCTAAAGAGCCATGATCATCCAACTCCCGGCTCCAAACAACTTATTGTAATATTAACAGACGTCACTATCAGTGTTATCTGGCACTCCAGTTTCTTAGAGTGGCCCCCATCATAGGGCCACCTTGGTGTCTTCCTCTTCCCCAGACTTCCCCACAGCATGGCAACTACATAAAGCCAGGTGTCCTGATAGGAAAACGGCCATGCTGACACAACACTGCCAACTCACCCACTAACACTGACCTGTAAAGAGTGTTTGTATGTGTGTGTGTGTATGGGGGTGGGGGTCATCCATGTCCTCACATACTCAGCTAACACTGCATGCCTCTGACCTTGGCCATGCACCTGTCCTTGTGAAGCCAGGCCCTCCATGATACAGCGTCTTGCTGTCTGTAGAGCTCTTCCGCCTGAGAGCAGCTGTGTGCCTGGTCCTGCCTGTGAGTTCACGATGGTCCTGCTTACAGGGCACATTTTGTGCTCGGTCAGCAAATTGGGCTGAGGCAGTGGTGCGGGCGAAGCCAGGTGTTGTGGGTGGCCCAGCAAGACAAGCCATCAACAGTTCCCTTCTACACCTGTCCTGAGGTCAAAATGAACTTGAGCCCAGCAGGATAGGTAGCAAGAAGCCCCAGTCATCTGTGCCTTAAGTAGGGTCAGAGCGCACCCTGGGCACTCAGAAGAGCCTGCGGGCTGGAAGAGGCATGGTCCCAGCAGTCAGCGCTTTAGCCCTTAGCCCTCCTTGTCCCTTTTCTGGGGAAAAGAGGAACTATGTGGGGACACAGGGGATTTCAACAAGGCCCCACGGACCAGTGATGCCCCAGCCCTGGAGCTCCCTGCCTGGCAGTCACTTGGGCCCCAGAGAAATATTGGTGGCTTTGGCTAACCGAATTATTCTTTCGGTTTGAACCAGCTCCTCCTTTTGACTCAAATCTGGCAGGGCAAGGAAAGCGTTTCCCCGGCTCAGTGAGCCCATGGGGCAGGAGGGCGCAGTGTACTGGTGCAGGGGTGGGGGGAGAGGCGCGGCAGCAGGTGTCTCCCTTTCCAAAGGTGACAGCGCAGTGGCTGTCTCCCTCCCAAGGGTGGGGGTGCAGTGGGTGTCTCCCTCTGTGGGGTAGGGGTGCAGCTCCTCCACTGGGCGCCTCCCAGGCAGTTGAGGACAGGGCTCGACTTGGTCCACAAAGCATGTACTTTAGGTACCAAAATAGAACAAGAAAAATGTTTGGAAAGAATTTGCCAGTTCTAAATGAGCATCCTAATCGCCATGACGGGAAAAGTCAGTCTTGTGGGACTTCCTTACACTGATTTAACAGTTCAGCCTGTTTTTATTTCAAACTACACTGGGGTGTTGGCCTCATTATCTTTTTCAGGGTTGAGTGTCCTCCCAACTCATTCTAGGGTCCTCAGGCCTCAGTGCCTCTCCAGCTCACCCAAATATTTTTGAACCCCCTTTTCAAATCCCTGGGGCTGCAGGGCAGCCCAGCTGTTATTTTGCAGAATTTCTCTCCCAGCATCCCCAGCAGTTCTGCTTATTACTCCTGCCACTGACTCACAAGGGAGGAGGGGATTTCTGAGCTGTTTCAAAACTTAACCAGAATATTAAGGGTTTCATGAAGACCTTGTTTATTTAAAAAAAAAAAAAAAAAGCCCCCAAAACCAGCAATATATGACACAGGAAGAGAAGAAGGGAAGATGGGGGTGGGCAGGGACCTTCCAGGACCAAATCTGCTGTGTTGGCTCTGGACCTGACACCCAGGTGTTCTGTCTCCTTTCCCTGTGCCCTGGCTCACCCCACACCCTCCGCTTTGTCCTGAGCTATGGCTAAGAGCTGCCACTTACAGAGAGCTTCCTCCTGCCAGGCAGGTTCGAAGTTCTTTAAAGAAATAGCTCATCTAGTGCACATACTGCACCTGGAGGTGTGATGGCTATTATTATGCTACCCTCATTTTTAAAATGAGGAAACTGAGCGTGAAGAATTTTAATAGAGGAATTGTGGATGTTTGATTCAGATGCAACCTTGAAAGATGAGCAAAGAGGCTCACTAGGTGGACCTGGCAGGATCAACTTAGCCAGGGAAGGGCACTCAGGCGCGGAGAGAACAGCACATGCAAACACTTGGTGTCAGGAACAGAGCATGGGGCATTGAGAGGACAGTCCCCACAGTGTGCCATGTGGCCAGATTGTCGGGGGAGTGGGGGTGGACGCCAAGCCACAGCCATGCCCAAAAGGCGTTCTTAGCTCAGGCCCAGCACCCAGTGGGACACCTCCATGCAGCCCTCTGCTTTCAGTTGTGGCCAGTACTATGCAGGGAGGTCTGGAAGGGTCTGTGGAAGCCAAGGCAGGAAAGGAAGGTCATCGTAATAGAGCAAGCCAGCCCCCTGGCTGAAGACACCAAGGCACAGGTAGGTGGCTGGGGGCAGGCAGAGGGGCTAGACAACATCTATCCCCTTCAGGGTGTCTAATGCAGCCCAAGGTGGTGCCCCCGGTGTGGAGAAGGACACCTCATGGTTGTGGACTGTGTACCTGTGTGTTCCTATGTGTGAGCTGTGGGCCTCTTTGCATGCAGAATGTGTGTGAAATACACAGGTATGTGTCCATAGGTTTTTTTTTTTTTTAACTTTATTGTTGTTGTATTATGTGTCCATAGGTTTGCACACAATGTCTGGCATGCAGGAGCCCACAGGATGTCCAGTGGGTAGGGGTAGAAGTTGAGCTCTTGGATGGAGGGCCTGGGCTATAGACAGGACTCTTTGGTCGTGAGTTCCCCCTTGGACTCTCCCTGCCAAGTGCTGTTTCAAACAAACCTTGTTGGTATGTCAGGAGGGGAGGGCAGCTCCCCACCCTCCACCTATGGCAGTCACAGTGTGGAAATGCTGAGACAGCGACAGCAGAGACCTGGACTGCAGGTATGGGATTGAGTGTGGGTAGCGGTGCAGGGAGAGCCTGAAACTCCTGAGGGACTTTGAGTTCTTGGAGCCGATGGGCCCCCAATGACTCCAAGCCTAGAAGCTTTAGTTTTGATTTCATCAAAGTCCCATGAGTGCATTAAGAGAGCAGGAACTAGAACACCCACCCCCAAATCCTGACTTCCAGCGTTGAAGGGTTTAATGGGGCCCACTCAGGTTGGAGATGAATCACTTGTCCACAGTCTCTCCCAGCATCTTGGTATCCTGGCCAGAACTTAGGACCCCAGCAGGGCCCTTGGGATCTTCAAGCTACAGCCCAAAAACCTGGAAAACTTGATGGGGAAGGAATCTCAGGGCCCAGCCCAAGTCATTAAGGCCAGGTCCTGGGGCCACCTCCCTGCAATACACACATGACAGGGCTGTGTAGAGGGGCCAGTGGTATGGCCAAGGCCCAGTCCCCTAATATAGAAAATATGCTATGTGCTAAGAGATGGTTGGATCTGTGTTGAGTTTTTAATATCTACTGCTGTGCTTATTTCACAGGCTCAGAAGCATGCAGAATCTGCTCAGTCAGAGGCTGTTTTCATATAACACCACTGACACAACAGAATGACCATTTGAAGGCTCATGTTACTTCTAACGATCACAATAATCTTGTAAAGTATCTATCGCTAACCTCTTTTTACATTTGGGAAATGGAGTGTTAAACATGGTGAGTAATGTGTTCAGGGTCACCTGCAAGCGAGGGCAATTGGATGGGAAGCAGTCGGCCTGGTACAAAGCCTGGGAGGGTCCTGTTCCAGTGGACTGGCCTCCCGGGAAGCTGTGAGTCTCTCTCTGGTCCCTCTGTCCTTTGGTGAAAAGGGAATTTAAGAAGTACCTAGGTTATTGCAAGAATGAATGTGTGTAAGGAGCTTAGACCTGGGCCTGGTCTGCCTCCAGGGTTGAGCAAGTTAAGTGTAAGCTTGAGTTATTCTGTGCTGCCTTGGGGACTAGCAGGGGAAACTAGTGGGAAGCGTCTGAGCCCAGAAGCCTTATCTGCCTAGGATTTAGGTTAGGGCCATGGAGGATGAGATGATACCTGTGTCTGGCTCACAGCTGGGACCTGACTCAAGTTGTTGGCCTTGGAAGGGGCTTAAGAGACAGGTTCTAGTGGCCGAGGGGCAGCTCAGAGATCACCTTGACCTCCCCAGTTCATCATAACCCTGCCGTTAGGACTCCAAAGGCTGTGTTGGTGGTCACCTCACCCCAAGGACTTTCCTGTAAGGCTAGAGGGAAATCCACACTTCTCAGGAAGTTTGGGTTCCCCCTCTCCTCTCTAAGTGTCCCCAGGAGGGTCTCCAGTGCTTTGACAGCAGGACTGCAGCTGTCAAGATGTGAACTTTGGAATCCGGTTAGAAAGGAGGAAGACTGAAGAAAGGAGACCCTGGTCCCCTCTGGCATAGGGACCCCCCAGCCCCACCCCCATACACGTCGCAGGGACGCTCCCGTTAGGGACAGTGCGAAGGCAGCCCTTCACAGCGAGGTAAGCTGGGGCTTGGCTGCCGATACCACCAGAGCCCGTGGCCCAGCCGGCAGGGCCCTGGCATTACTCCTTCCTGTCTGTGCTCCAACCAGAGCCGCCTCTGCCCCTCTGATGTAAGCTGATATTTTAATTTTCTTACAGGGAATAGTGTTTAGAGAAATGACTTAACCGGATTACTCATCGTCTATAATGACTTGGCCTGACTCCGAGACTATTCCTAGATGTGACGCTCAAGGCTTTAATTCTTTCTCTTTTTTCTTTTGAATACCAAGAAATGACGGCCCGGTGCCGCCAGCAACCCCGCCCCTACGCCTCGCGCGCAGCACGCGACATTCTGGGAAACGTAGTTCTCCCCCAATTCCACTCCTGCGCTTCTGGCGCAACTCTGCAGGTGCCAGTTTGGGGCGCGGTCCTGAGAACCCGATGTGATGACGTACCCATCAGCCAAAAACGCTGTGGTGCGGTCACGGGACAAGCCACTTACGTCTAAGTGCATACACACCTGTAATAGGAGACAATCATAAAAGACGGAGTTGAAGGGTCAGCTAAGATTTTAAGTAAAAGCACTACACAGATCCCGACTTTTTAAAAAGCTTTTGTCCAAGGCATTTGTACTGACCTCCAATTTAGAATTACCACTATGTGTCACAGAGTGACACACAGAGCAGACTTTAATTATCAGGGTCTCCAGGACTTAAAGAGACCCAGAAGGCACATAGCCTGCACACAGCCTTTCCTTACTCCTGTTTGTGGATGAACGTACAAAACTGTCCAGCACTTACTCTCTGCTCCTCCATGTCCTCAACTGGAATATGGAGATAAATACTATAGTGCCCATAGGGTCGGGGTGACACTAAACAAAATAATCCTATAAGATGCTCGGTGCAATATCTGACAGAGGAAACACTGGACAAGGCATGTGCACTCCTCTCAGAACGAGGCAGTGGCTCAGTAACTGCGGAAGGAATGGCTGATTCTCTGCAGCCTGTGGTGTTGGCAAGGGCTACACCTTCTAGATCTTTGTCTGATCCAGGCTCTGTATCCAGGGTCTAGCCTAGTGCCAAAATCATAGGACCACAAAAGACAGTGAATGAATGAAAAAATGAAGCATTACCCCTGCTTTCCACATGAGGGACCTGAGGATCCTGGAGGTCAAGTGGCTGCCCAAGGCTACACAGCCGGGCTGTCTGAGTGGGAATGAAAACCCAAATTTTCTGGCCTTGGTAGCCCCTCCCTATACGCACGCACACACACATACCCACACATGCAAATTGGACTTTCACCATTCAGACTAAGGAAGTGCAGAATTTTGCTGGGAACTTTGTGGAAGAGGGTGCTCCCAGCCTCTGTCCAGCCCATCAAAGGAAGTTGTTCTAGATTCAGCTGAAGGGCGGGGCCGAGGGGGTTTGGAGGTGGAGGGAACAGACAGCCAGGTGTGGATTGGTGCCCAAAGTAGACAAAGCTGGGGAAGCGAGTTTTCACGTTCCACAGGGGATCCGGGCCAAAGCTCTTTAGGCAGGGAGTTGGGCCGTTGGCAGTCCGGGCTGGATCCCTACCCTAGCACCACGCCTCCCTACTCTCTCACCCCCAGCAGTTCCCCAAAGGACGAAAGCTATTTTTGGCTTTTTCTAAAACAGGCATTTAAAACCATGAGCCAATTTTTTCCATTCCTGAGCTGGCAATCTCTATTTTGGGAGTTTGTTGTTTTCCATGAGTTGCTAATGCCACTGTGAAGCCAGCTTTTCCTGGACAGCTATCGTGAGGGAGTGAGGCAGGAGCAAGGCGGGCCAGTGGTTAAAAATACTTCCCGCTTCATTTTTCCTTTGAAAACAAAGCCCTGGGGGCCATCTGCAACAGCTGAGACTGGGAACAGTTTCCCAGGGCAGAAAACTGGCAGGACACATAATATGTGTTGTTTCCTGAGTGCAGTGGATCCCAGAAGAAGCCACAACATTGATTTGCTGTGTGACCTTGGGCAACTTGCTTAACATCTCTGGGCCTGATGGTCTCCTCTCTAAAATAAGGTCAGGTCGAAAGAAGACTTTGAGTGATCCCTCCAGCTCTGAGAGCTCCAGGATAAGAATCAACACCAGGGCCAGGTTTTCTTCTTAGAACTGAACGAGCACGGGATTCTAGGACTTGGTAGCAGGAGTTAGGAAAAGACAGTTTTAACTCAGTCTCTTGAAATACTTTGTGAGCTCCAAAGCCCTGAGAGTATTCTAACGGAATCCAGAATGTTCTCAGAGGATTCATGTAATTGTGAAAATGTTAAGCACCATTTAGAGGGAATTAAATAAAGACATTGTGATAGCTCCACACCAAGTCATGCAGCCTGTCTCACATGAGAAGCAGATCTGTGTTCCGACGTGGAGGAAGCTCCAAAACATACTGTTGGGCAGAAAAGCATGTTGCAGAGTGGAACAATTAGAATTGCATCATGTATTTTACTACACCATGGATACGTATATTTATAAAAATACATAGGGAAAGTTCGGGAACATTTTACCAAACTTGATAATAGTCCTTCTCTTTGGGACAGGGAGGGAACTGAATTTGGAATGGTGGCAGAGAGCGCTGATTTATTAACATTTTTATAGGAATAATGCGTTTGTTGGTGGCATTCAAAAAATGTTGGGACACATCGAAAGACCCAAACATTAAGGGCAAGGCAACTGTTCTCAGGCCATTTTAAGCTGGGATCTGGAGGCTGGAGGCTGGCTGTGGGCGGGAGGTGGAGATGGTTAGTGGCTTAAGCAATGGAGGCATTTATGCTTCTAGGGAAGCAAAGGAAGATGATGTGGCTCTAGGCAAGAGTTATTTGCCATTGTAAAATACACTCTACTGCAAAGTTTCCTCAGGAGGCAATTAAATTTAGATCATATTGTTCCCAGGTTGGCTCAGGCTGAGGCTTTTCACAGCAGCCACTGTCTGTAAGAGTGTACTCAGCCTTCTGGATGGCAGATCCTATGTGGGATGAGCAGCTGCTTTGTAAGGTAGTAAGTTCCTCATCAGAGGGGGTATCCAATTCAGGAGGGAGGGGTTGGCCTAAACTCTGACTCTGAGGGCAGCAGGCAGGCCTCCATCCCCAGCTTAGGCACTTGATCCTTGCGGAATGGAGGAAGGTGGAACTAGAGGTCTGGCAAGGTTCCTGATAACATTTCACTGCATTGTCTGCCACCGCAGCCTCAGCTCTCCTGGACAGCTTGTAAACTGGGAAGTGGGGTGCACTATTATGATCACCATTATACCAATTGTTTGAGACATGTAGTAAATATCATCGATGATGTGTCTGTTACCAAATCTACAGGCACTGGCTCTTACAAACAAACCCATTATGAGGTAGAGAAGGGAGGCTATGGTGTCACCCACCCTGGACTGAGCCTTGGGAAGGTTGTTCATCCTAGGGTCAGAGGGTAAGGCCAGGGTGTCAAGGTTACCAACTTGCAGCCATGGTCCATTTGTTTAGGATGATAACTGGGCCAAAGTGGGTGCAGAGTTGGTGGGTGCCTGGGCATGAGGGCTCCTTAGCCATCTGTCTACATTTCTAGTCTGTGCCTTCCTCCTGGATTCAGGCCTCAATTGCAGCTGCCAGCTGGATACCTCATTGGCCCCTACTTCTTCACCAGAGCTCAGGCCTTCCCCTTTAGGCTCTGCTCCTCAAGCCATGGTCCCTGAATCTGTTAACAGCACTGCCAAAAAATGGCTGAGGGGAATGGTCAGTAAGGCCTGCCCTGGAGCCCCAAAGCCTGGGTTTAGCTCAGGGTCTACCACTTATCAGCTGCGCTACTTGAGCTAATGAACCTCCCAGAACCTCAGTTTTATCCTAAAAACTGAAGACAGTTGATGATGTGAAAGGCATAGGACTGTTGTATCAAAACCAATCACTACCACCAACAACAAAAAACTGTGAGTGCCTACTATGTATTAGAAACAGTCCTAGCTAGACACATGCTGAGACCTCAGGCTCTTTTTACAAATTGTGGTAAAATATATAACATGAAATTTACATTCAACCATTTTTGAATTAACTTGAGAGAATAATTGATTTGATATTTCACTTATTAATGCACTCATTGGTTAATTTTTATATGTGCAACATTGGGATGATGCTCTATCCAGCTGAGCTGCCTAGCTGAGGCCCATTTTAACCATTTAAAAAGATTTTATTTATTTATTTTTTAGAGAGAGGGGAAGGGAGGGAAGAAGAGAGGGAAACATCCTTTGGTTGCTTTTTGCGTGTCCCCCAACTGGGGACATGGCCTGCAACCCAGGCATGTGCCCTGGCTGGGAATCGAACCAGAGATCTTTCCGTTCACAGGCCGGCACTCAATCCACTGAGCCACGCAAGTCAGGGCTAACCATTCTTAAGTCTACAGTTCAATGACATTAGTACATTCACATTGTGCAACCATCACCATCATCCATCTCTAGAACTCTTTCATCTGGCAAAACTAAATCTTTATAGCTATTAATACCACCTTCCCATTTCCCCTTCCCCCCAGCTTCTGGCAACCACTATTCTATTTGTCTCTGTGAATTTGACTCTAATACTTGGTATAAGTTGGATCATATAGTATTTGTCCTTTTGTGTCTGGTTTATTTCACTCAGCATATCTTTGAGGTTCATCCGTGCTGTAATGTATGTCAGAATTTCCTTACTTTTAAGACCAGTATTTCATAATGTCAACAGGAGAGACCTAGTTGTTCTTGCTAATGCATGTAAAGAAAGCCAGATCAGCAAATCTATTAACATGCAAGCCAAGTTTATTAATGAATGAGAGAGCAAAAGCAAGGATGGCAAAAGCAAGGGTGGCCAGAGACCTGGTGACCAGAGTGTGAGTCCTTTGTTCTGAGGATTTGTATAGTTGGTGGATGGGGGTGAAAAAGTTACATATTGATTGATGGATAAAGGTGGGCCAGCTTTTCTTGGGGGAGGGCAACTGCCCAAACTTAGGTCTGTTAGCTTGAATCCTTATCTTGCTCCAGGGTGCATTTGTTCATCTTGTTGTAATACACATAAGTGAAAGGAAGCAGTTAATTAAAGTTGGGGCAGTTACCCAAAGTTATTTAGGGCTCTTTCTGTAAGAAACAGGGGCTCCCTCATAAAACAGACAGTGACCAGAGGTAGGCAATTAACCAAAAATGTTTTACAGGTCTCGCCCCTTTGGGCACTGTGGACCCTTTTCCGTCTTTCTGGCCTTGGGATGAAAGCACAGTTTCAAAGGCTTTTCTTCCCAGATAGTGGAAAGGATACATAGAATTTCAAGGACTTCCCTCCTCCCATGCTAACATAGTGTTTCTTGTGATGTTGGAACACCTGGCACTATTATTAGACTGGGCACAGGGCTGCTGACATAGCAGGTGAGGCATGTCCCCTCTGCTTGTAGCATTGTCTATTATATTCTTTGTTAGACTGCCATGGTGAGGGTCCTGCCTTTGTTCCCCACTGCTACTCATTCTATTGTAACAATATTGTATGTATATATTCCATATATATATATATATTCCAATATTGTATGCATCAGTGGACACTGGGTTACTTCCATCTTTTGTTGTGAATGATGTTGCCAGACCATGAGCTCTCAGGCCTGAGCCTCAGTTTCCTCTTCCATTTATTTATTTATTTATTTATTTATTTATTTATTTACTATCCTTAGAGAGAGGGGAAGGGAGAGAGGCAGAGAGGGAGAGAAACGTCAATGTATGGTTGCCTTTCACATGCCTCCAGCTATGGACTTGGCTGGAGACCTGGCTTGCAACCTGGTTATGTGTGCCCTGGCTGGGAATCGAACCAGTAACCTTTGGTTTCGCAGGCTGGCACCTTATCCACTGTGCCACCAGCCAGGGTTAGTTTCTTCTATGATGTGCACATGGCCAGTGCACATGGCTGGGTGAGTTACTCCTTGCTCCAGTGGAAACCCTCCACAGCTGGCTCAGCATTTCCTCTGGCCCCCACTCCACACTAAGTCTCACCCTTATCTCTCTAAGCAGAGTCTTATGCCCCTGTTTGCCCTGCTTACTTTATAGCTGCCATTTTCTGTCTTTATCATACATGTGAACATTGGCCATCAAGGGCAGGCTTCAGGTTCTAGGCATTTCTGGGACCCCACAAAACTTTGGCCAGGGACTTGATAGTCAGGGCTGGGGTCCTTGTTTGGCTAACACCAACCACCTCTACTTCAATGTTGAGCTGGCAGTTGGGACAGGCCACCCCCCACTCCTTCCAGTTCAAGCCAAAGTCAGAAGCACTTTGCTTATGCCACCCAACCTCCAGTGTCCTGCTGCAAGCAAGGAGGATTTTACCAAGACCCTATTGGGCCTCTATAGAGAACAAGGCAGCAGTGATTCCTGGGTGTCCTGCTTCACCTCACAAGATGAGGAGCCTATTTCAGGAGCCCAGAGCCTAGGGAGGGGAGAGAACACTACAACTCCCAGAGTCCCCCGGGTTCAGAGGGCGGACCTTGCCCATCGCGGAATTTCAGATCCACCAACCGGAGCCGGAGCGGGGCGAGGGCAGTAAGAAGCTCAGGAGGGCGGGGCGGAGCCTGAACGGAGAGGGGGCGGGGCGAGGGCGAAGGCGGGGCGAGGGCGGGGCAGCGCGGAGGCCAGTGCGCCTGGAGCTCGGGGTCGACAAGTTGAGCGTGCTGAGGGCTCGGCGCGCCCCGGAACATCAGCGGGCCATGGGTAAGCCGCTCGAGGCCGGCGGGGACGGGACTGGCGACCCGTTGGGAGAGCGAACCTGTGGCGCTGGATCTTCCCGGGCCTCACGGCCGTGAACGCCACTTCGGGGGGCGGAGTGGGACCGGGGCGCACTGCGGGGCGCGGGGACGCAGCCGGCCCTAGGACTAAGCCGGCCCGGGACTCCAGCGCCTCCACCGGCTCGAAGGGGAGGCCAGGTGTCGTCGCGCGCTCTTCGATGAAAGGAAAGACAAAAAGTTCTAGCGGCCAGGGGCTTCCCGGACGTTTATCTCGAAACTCTTCGCGCCGTCTCCTGACTGCGCTGTACTGAGTCCTGCACGCTCTGTCATCCCACTTCCTGCTGTGGTTTCAATCTCGAGCTAGCCTCAGCTAATTTGTTGTGACAGCTGTCCGCGACGGTCTCCCTGCCCCCCCCGCCCCCATCTGCCCTCATCCCCATCTGCTCCAGGTCCCCTATTTGTCCCCGCCCCCCAACTGCCCCTCTCCATCTCTCCCTATCTGTCCCCCATCCCCATCTGCTCCTTACCCTTATCTGCCTCAGTCCCCCGCCTCCGTCTGCCCCGGCCGCCCCGCCTCCTACTCCAGTCTGCGCCCCGGTTCTCAGAATTTGCCGCGCCACCGGGAAGAAGCTCGGGTCCGGGGCGCGCTCCCCACCGCGGCCGCCGTTTCCTGAAAGTGACGCTGCGCGAGTTTTGAAGAACTTGCTCCGCGCACTTTGAAGAATAGCTGGTTCCTCTTTCCGCCGGGGCCGCGCTAATCCTCGGCGTTCACAGCTTCTTGCCCACACTTTCTCTTTCCTCTCTCCTTTTCCCTTTTATTCCCGGGCCTCCCCTCGTGTCTTCTGCCCACCCTCCTCGGCCCCGCCGCAGTTAGAGGGTCGCCGCCCTCCGCTCTCTTGCCCCGCTCCTGTCTTTGCTCCCCATCTTGTCTCTAGAGCCAAAGGCTGCCTGGAGGGATGGGGCTCCTCCGCAGCGTCCATTGGCGCCGCCTACATCCCCTATTCCTGCAGACCCCCAAGGGTCGGGATCCCGGCCGCTGCGCTGGCCGGCCCTGAGTCTCTGCGGGGTCGTTAGCGGGCGAGGAGGGTCTCCCAGCCGAAGGGAGAATAACCGGCATTTCTTGCCCCACCTGAGCACCACCGTTGGGGTTGTCAGGGTCTCTGTGCCTGCCAGGCAGGGGAGGGATGGGAGATGGCAGCTAGAGGGTCTGCTCGAAATGGAGTTCCAGAGCCCTTTAAATCGCCGGGACCATCTACACTGGGAATTTAGGGTGGCAGAGGTAGAAAAACCGCAGAGTCGGCCCCTCTGTCTGAGAAACAGGCTTGTCCCGCAGTGAGAGAGGGCAGGCCTGGGACTCAGAGAACCCGCCTCCTCCCTCCCCTTGTCTTCTGCTTTCCGGAGGGAGGCGGGAGGGGTAAACTGGCTGAGAAGGCCCACACTCCTTAGTTCCTGCACCGCCAGCGTGCCCAGAGATCCAGCCACCCTGGGGGCTCTGGGAGGGGAGTGGGAGGCACAGAGGCAGAGGAGTGCCCCTGCCAGGGTCGGGCAGTGCCTGTACTGTTGGGCACGGCTTATACAAGCCCATGCGCCTGGCTTCTCCAGATGCAAAGGGAAGGAGGAACATCGTTCTTGGGGGCACAGGAAGCAAGTCAAGTTTGGAGCTGCTACTATTATCATCACATGTCACCCCAACTTGGCGGGGAGGGGCATAAGGATGCAGTCCCATCCTGGAATTGGGTTTCTTAGGACATACCAGAGCTTCTAAGTGAGGCCTGGGAGTTAGCAGATCTCACATTTGGTGCCCCAAGCCCCTTTCTATAGTCTCTCCAGGCTGTCATGCTGGACCCAGCAGCTGGTAGACCCTGTCCCCCCACCCCCAGCTGAGACCCTGGGGCAAGGCCGTGGCAGAAAATTTCATCCTGAACCTTCAGGGTCCCATGTCCAGTTGTCAGTCCTCAGTGCTGGCTGGAAAGCAGCCCTCCAGAAATGGCCCACTGGAGCAGTTCCACACCAGGACTCCGCCAGGCTCAGGCTCCTGGGCCTGAGTGGACTGGCTGCTTCAAAGGCCGCCTTGTTTGGGCTCCAGCTGAAGCTAAGAGAAACTTAAGCCAAGCACCTCAGGCAAGGGGGTGGGGCCATGTCTGCTAGTTGTTGTGGAGACTGCTGGTAGCATTATTGTCAAAATTGACACAGTGCTAGCAGTAGGTGACTTTTCATGAAAGGAAGTGTCACTTCCCCTCACACCAAGGGTGAATTGGGCTGGGCTAGGGTAGAGAGGGGAGAGAGGAGGGAAGGCAGAGGGGAGAGGTGGTGTGGCCTGGTGCTGGATCAGCACTGAGTCATTGACTGGCTGTGTGTCCTTGAACTAGTCATAGCTCAAGCTCCATTCTGGGCATCAGGAGTGTCTGAGATCAAGTGGCTCATGCTGGTCTGTGGGGATGATTATGGAGCACTGCCCCTGCTGTACAGCACCGTGGGCAGTGGGACATGGGGAGCGAAGAGGACAGTCTGACTTCAGACCTCACAGAGGGGTGTGCATGTGCACACAACACTAATGCTCATGCACATGTGCACACTAATAACACACAGTCACATGCACACACTACACACTCATAACCACCTGCACACATTCACTCACTCTCACACTGATAAACTTATACAGCACACACTCATATTCACACACGCTCACACACACTTGACTGTGGTTTGTGGGGGAAGTTTCATTTCTCACTTTGTTCTGCTCAGCACATTGGGCCCATGGGGTCCGGCACAGCCACCTTATAGCTGGGGACACCAAGGCACAGAAGCAGTGACTGGCTTGATAAAGATGTATGTACCTGTGTGGTATCAGAACCCCCTCCCCATCTCTCCTCTGCCCCCTAATCTGATTTTAGCAGGCTCTTATTAGCACGTTAACAGTAGTGATGTAATAGGAGGCTGCAGACCTGCTCAGGGAATTCAGGCAAGCTAGCACCCCTGAGCACAGATAAGGAACTCGGGTCTCCCTGTGACTATTAAAAAAACCCTCAGAGTCAGTCCAACTTCTCTGGTTCTGAGTCCCACCTGTGCCAGTGGTAAGCCCTGTGGCCTTAGGCAAGTTACTGAGCCTTTCAGAGTCTTAGGTATTGTGTCTGTGAAAAGGGGTAAGTAACTGGGCGGCTGAGAATATTCAGTGAGGCCATGTGCAAGAATGCCTAGTCCAAGGCCTGCCAGGGCACTGATGGGAGCTGGTGGAGTGAAGAGCTGGAAAGGGAGGAAGGAATGGCTGCAGGACAAAAGTAGACATCAAGGAGCACCTTCTTTTGGAATTAGGGACTCAAACTAACTTCTTGACAGCTGTGGTTTTAGGTTTTGGGACAAAACTTGACTTTGGCATGTGCTGTAAGTTCAACAGAAATCAGAGATTCCTAACCCAGGAAGGGTCTTGAGCAGGCCCCATCCAGCAACTGCCACACTCACTTGCTGGCTCAGCCATCAGCCTCGCTTGTCCTCTTCCCTGCCATCAAGTGAGAGGATGTCAGGGGGCTGTGGAGCAGAGTCCTGTGGAGCCCATTCCTGCCCTAAATTATCAAGGCTTTTCTCACACAGGTTACATGAGGAATAAGCTTAAAAGGAACAAGACAGGGCCTTAAGATGGACCATCCGAGGAACCGAATGGAGATCTGAATCTGTGGAGACATATAGTGCTGAAAGGGAAGATGAGATACAGAAAGGTGTTATTTCTCTTCAAAGTAATTTCTAGATTTAAATGCAATTCAATAAAAACCCAGTGGTTTCTCTTTTTGAAGGGAATATGACAATTTTTTTAAAGTTTAGATGGAATTTTTTGAACAAAAGAGTAACGATGAGGACAGGACTTCTGGGTCCGAAGTTGCTTTACAAAGCCACAGTAATTACAACAGTGTGCACAGGTCCCAGCGTTCCACAGTGAATGAACCAAAACTGAAAACCCAAACCCATCCCAGATGTCCCCCTTAGAAGACTTTAGATTGTGGGAGAAGTAGCATTTCAAATGATTGAGGGGGGGATCACTCGGTCAACATTGGGACCATGTAACTTGTGGGAGAGGAATATGGTTAGGTCCTTATCTCATACCTTATAGATTCCATATGTATGTATGTATTTATTTTTCTTTTTAAGATTTTTAAAATTTTATTATTTTTCAGAGAAAGGGGAAGGGAGAGAGGAAGAGAGGGAGAGAAACTTCAGTGTATGGTTGCCTTTCACCTGTCTTCAGCTACAGACCTGGCTTGCCACCTAGTTATGTTGCCCTGGCTGGGAATCGAACCAGCGACCTCTGGGTTCGTTTGCAGGCTGGCGGCTTTGATTCCATATGTATTCCATATGTATTTAAATGAAACAATCAAACATCCATCACCATAATTGTCATTATTGTTTTCTGGATGGAAAAAACAGTGTCTGAATGCCATTCCTTTGAAGAGCAGAGGTTGTTGTGATTGACTGCCCCTGTTACAATAGGGCACCTGAGCCTTCGTGCTCAGAGGGGCCTGCACCTGTAAGCTCAGAGTAGGACAGTCATGCATGGGCTCCATGGGCAGCAGTGATCCTGCCTTTGCAGGCTGAATGTGGCTGGGAGACTGAGATGGCCCTGCCTTGGGAAGTGTGAGAACTGGAAGTTGGGAGCACAGGAGGGCTTGCCCATCACCTATAGCAGAGGAGTTCAAACTTATTTTTAATATCAGAAACACTTTTTCCAAATGCAGATTTTCTAGAACCCTGATCTGTAAATGCCTGGGGTAGGAGTGGAGTTTACAGCTGGGCTGGGTCTAAGGGTGGCTGGGTTGGGTCTGAGGGCACCTGGCCTCTCCGCTCCACCATCTAAGGCCAAGGCTGTGGGGTTGGAAGGTCTAACCAGCATGGGGAGAGCACACGGGCCCTGGCTGGGAGAGAATGGAGGCTGGGTTCATGTGGGGACTCAGCTGGACACAGAGGTAAAGAAAGTTTGTCCCTTTGTGGCTCTCAGCAAGCACTCTAATCCCTTTGCCATCTGGGGTTAAACAGCTCAGATTGGTGACCTCCTTTCCAGGTAACCAGAGCACCTGACTTCAGGATATCTTTCCTAAGTGAGGTCCAGGCGGAGCTCACCAACTCGAACCCCAGCAGAAGGGACCCAAGATCCTTTGGCTCTCAACCTGGCTGCCCTCTGGGATCCCTTGGGGACCTTTAAACTTGGGTGCCCCCCCAGCAGCACCTTAAATCAAACTCAGGTTAGGGTGGGGAGACAGGCATCAGTGTCTTTAGAATGCTCCCCAGGTGATTCTGATGGGCCCTGTTCCAACCACCTATTTCTCTGAGACCCAAGAACAGCAACTTGCCAGGCTCACGTAGCCAATGTGCAGGCGGGCTGCAGTGAGAAGCCTGCGTCACAGGAACAGATGGAGAGAGCCCTTGGATGCTGAGGACCTGAGCCAGCAGGAAAGAAGGGAGAGGGGATGTGAGTGCAGAGCAGAGAGGGCAGGAAGGACAAGGAGAAAAGCTGGTGGTAGCAGGTGCTTTCAGAAAGACTTCAGGAATTCACAGGCAGTTAGCGGAGGACTCCAGAACTTCCTCTTCTGATTCACAGAAGGGAAGACAGACACAAAGTTGCCCAGGGAAAAGCATCAGCCTGGGGGGCCATTGTTAGCAACCGGTTGTTTCTGGAGATTGGCCTTATCTCTGGTGGTCAGAAGCCAGCCTGAGAGGATGGCTGTGTCTCTCTCTCTGACTAAGGTTAGGACTGGTTTCTCTTCCAGGCTTATTGAGACTCTTTCTCAAGGCTTTGCAAATGTTGGCAACCACAGCAGCCACAGTGGTGGCACGGCCAGGTCACTGGACTGGGGCTCAGAGAGACCTTGTTCTCAATTCTGGTCCCCCAACGGGAAAATCACTTAATGTCTCTGGCTTCAGTTTCCCCCTCTTTAACTGAGGAATGAGGGACTGAACGAGAGACCAGGGACGCAGAGCGGAAGACCCATGCAGTATGAATCACAGCAGGCACAGCAGTACTTGTGGGAACAGCTACTGACTGGGGTGGGAGCCAATGGCCCGAAGCTTCTACTGGCCTGTGCATCTGGGTGCCACTGGCCGCGTGGGCCATGTTGATGTGGGTCTGCTGCTCTCAAGGAGACTTTCTGCCTGGGATGGAGGGGTCACCTCACAGGTTCCCAACAATAAGGATTTCCTGAATCTGGAGTGAACCAGAACTGTAGAGCAGTTCATACTAGATTAACAAAAAGAAACAAGGAAAGGAAAAAGAGAAAGGAAGGGTCATTAAAGGATGTGGCTTTCTGGTCTGAGTTGTGGCTTACTGCTGGTGTGGTCAGAGGCAGTGTCCATGGTGGTGGTTTTGACAGGGAAGGGTCCTTGATTCCCCCATGCATTCACCTTCACTGGCCGACAAGTGACAGGCAACCAGAACGGTGGTGAGGAGTGATGACACCAGACAGGAGCAGGGGTGCTGTGCTTGCTGGGGCCTGGAAGGGTCACACAGAGGAGGCAACTTGTCAGGTGGGACCTGAAGGGTCACCAGGACCCTTGTAGGTGAATGGGGTGGGTGGTGAGGATTCTGTAGGCACTCAGGGACAGGTCAAATGTTTCACAAACATAAAGTCACTCTTTTCTGGATCATTCCTGGAGGATGTATAGTTCAAGCACCCCCGTGGTGCCTTGGGGGTCCACAAACAGGACCAACTCAGTGGCTTTCCCAGTTTAGCTGAGCCACTATGAAAACTTCCTGCCTGAATGTAGGGCAGATTTTGGAGACAGATTTCCCCAAGCACCATGGTCCTAACCCCAGCTTCCTCGGGCTTGACCCCCAGCTGGTTTAGGATTTCCTTCAGAGATATGTGGAGATGCTGGAACAGAGAGAGGACAAGAGGTGGGTGTGGCACAGGTGGGCCTGGTTGGGGGTGAACACAGAAGAGCAGAGGGTTTGCCCACCATGGGGCAACCACATGCACTGTCACAGGACCATCGGAAAGGACAGAGGAAGGAGAGGACTTTCCCTCTTCCTGGCCCTTCAGATCTGGCACCTTTCCCCAGGGGGCCTCTCCTTACTACCTGTTTCTCCCTACCTGCATCTCATGTGTCCTTTTTCTCTCTTTTTCTCCCTCTTCTTCCTATCAAAGGGAAAAGGAAACAATCAGAGGGGGGTGACCCCTTAGACGCACCTGTGTCCCCTCAACCTGATGGTGAGCAAAGCAGGAGCCAGAGCCCAATCCAGCTGGAGGTAAGTTGGGCGATTTCCCCGGGGGTCCTTTTCAGGTGAACTTGGAGACCCCCAAGCTCTCAGAAAGGAGATGTGTTCCCTGCCCCCATCCTACAGAGCCAGGAGAGGGACCCAGCCTGTGGTCCTGGTCCTGCATTGTGGGGTGTAGGAGCTGAGCAGGCAGAAGGACACACCCTCACCAGAGCAGTGTTGTCAAACTTCTTTTTTAGAGCGAAACCCTTTATCAAACGAAGATTACCTTGGAACCCTGATCAAATGACACAGATAACAGCACTATTTTGTGATGTAAAACTACATTTCCACCCATCCATCCCTCCACCCATTCATCTATTCCAAACTTATAAAAGACATGGACGTCACTTGGCGAGATCAGAGGCTGCTTGGTTTGATGAGCTCAGTGTGAGGAGCAGCTGTGGGTGACAAGGCTCAGTGGTCAGCCTCAGCACCCGTACATTTTGACCATTTGCTTTGGTGGCACACTGGAGTAAAAATCCTACTTCATGTAGAAAAATAGTCACAGGTGGTCACAGTTCTTAATGGCCTACCTGGTTCAGAGAAGAGGAACAGAAGTGCAAATTCACGTGAAGAGTGGTAGTGAGCACCTTCCTCTGGGGTGGCACCAGCTTAAGCGCCTTGGTATCCAGTGTGTTAGGTTTCATAGGTAATGATGCGTGAGCCTGTGTGTTTACTCTCAAAGGTGAAGTCAAGACACTGAAATAGCACTTGATAGGGGAATGCACAGCTCTGCACTGTTCTAGGCCCAGATGGTCACGTTCTTTAAGTATTTGGGGCCTTTCTCCTGTGACCTGGGAACTGTCTATTCCCTAAGCCCTCAGCCCCAGCCTAACCGGCCCCTCTGCCCTGAGCTTCTGGCGAGATGAACAGCATCAGCAGAAACTGTACCTCTCGGAGCAGAAACCAAAAATTCTGTGCATCCAAAAGAAGTGCACCAGAAACCCAGGACATGGATCCACCTCCCTGAGTGCAGCGCACAGACTGGCAGGTCAGAGAGAAAGGCCACCACAGCAAAGTCTGGGTGGGCACAGGCCCGGCTGAGCGGCCCCCTAGCACCAGAAAGCACCAAGCACCTTTGTTACCTCAGTTTTGACCACACGGGTTATTTGGAGGTCTAGGGACACCAAACCTGCCATCAGGAACTCACAGTCTGGTAGAAGAGCTGAGATGCAGATGCAGCAAATCTAGAGCAAAGTAAAGAAGTGATTTGTGCCTGGGGAGAGGCCCAGAGAAGGTGCAAGGCTGTTCCTTCCGAGCCAGGCCTCTGTGGACCGTGACTTGGGTTGTGGGCGCCAATAGCTGCTAACAGCAGCTTTCTGACATCAGGACAGTCACTCCACCAAGAGTGGGTGCTGGGGACCTGCTCCCTCCTGTGGGAGCCTGGGTTTGGGGGACACACACCTCATTCCTCCCCAGCAGCCAGTGATTCCACTTGTCCCCAGCTACCCACCAAATGGGGCTGATCCCCATGCCTCCTGTTCTTTCCCCAGGACTCCTCTGAGACAGGCGGGGATCGTGAAGAGGAGCAGGAGCAAGAGGAGGAGCAGGCCTTCCTGGTCAGCCTCTACAAGTTCATGAAAGAGCGACACACGCCCATCGAGAGGCTGCCCCATCTCGGCTTCAAGCAGAGTGCGTCCCTGGGGTGCAGATGGGGAGGGGGACCTAGACAAGCCACTGGGGCACGTACCTCCACTCTGGGTGTCCTCAACACTGCCAGCCCATGGTGGTTGCATGCAGAAAGTGTACTCCCGTATTCTGGGCTGGCTGGGGGCAGGGCTGGATTTCCATCCTTACTGGCTATTGGGCTGCCAATGCATGGGGCCCAACCAGCCTGTGGTCTATTGCAGTGGCCCTGGCTCTGTGCCTGCCTGACAGGGCCAGTGGAACGGGCCTCTGGCTGCCCCTCCTCTGCCAGGGACTGACAGCGGCCCTGTCCTCTCTTTTCTCCAGTTAACCTGTGGAAGATCTACAAGGCAGTGGAGAAGCTGGGAGCCTATGAGATGGTAAGGAAGGCACATCTGAGTCTTCATGCTGCTTCTCCCCACATATCCCAGCTGTTCCCAAGGGGAGCTGGGAAAGAGGGTGAGCCCAACAGAGCTGCCTTTGCCTCTAGACGGGAGGCAGCAGGGTCCCAAATCCTGCCCCTCTGCAGCTTTCCTGCATGCAGAGGGGAGGGAGAGGGGCTTACCTGCCCACCAGTCCTTTGCTGCTCAGAGCAAGTTTTCCTCTCCTCCCATCTGTTCTGCCTTCCCTGAGCTCAGAAAGCTGCTGGGGCCAGCAGTCCAGTGGCCAAGAGTGGTGGGGGTGGGGTCCTGGCTGGCTGCCCCTGCCAAACCTGGCCCCGCTGCTGGTGGGCACCCTGCCTCATACAGTGCCCTTGCAGGTGACCGGCCGCCGTCTCTGGAAGAACGTGTATGACGAGCTGGGGGGCAGCCCAGGCAGCACCAGCGCAGCCACATGCACACGCCGCCACTATGAGAGGTGCGGGTGGAGCGGGTACAGCACAGCTGGGCCCTCCCCTCCTAGGGGTGTGGGTGCAGGACAACATACAGTTGTATGCAGAGGAGGGGCAGGATGAGCAGCAGGAAGCCCTGCTCCTCTCAGCTAGCGCGCTGCAGCCAAGCTGCAGGCCTTCCGGACAGGATGAGAAAGAGCTGGGCCCTGGCTGCAGGCGCTGTCCAGGGAAGCATATGCAGTTGGGAGGAACAAGATGGGTGGAGTGGAGTCAGGAGGGATGGTTGTGCTTGCTGGTCCTGGTCTCCTGGTGCACATACCACTTTCTTTTCAGGCTTGTCCTCCCATATGTGCGGCACCTGAAGGGGGAGGATGACAAGCCGCTGCCTCCCTCCAAGCCCAGGAAGCAATACAAAATGACCAAGGAACCTCGGGGGGACAATGGGGCCACTGAGAGACCGAAGAAGGCCAAGGAAGAGAAGCAGGTGGGCCAGGTGAGCTCCGAGCCCAGCCATGGCCACCAGCTGACCCTGGGCCTTCCAGTCCCCTGCCTCTCCATGCTGCTCCCACCTGATACGTGGCCACAGATCTCCCTGCCCAGTACACCCAGAATCTATTGGTGTTAGTTGTTCACTATTTGAGAGCCCATGTGGGACCTGAACCCTGGTCTGTACTCCAATCTCCAGGCCCTGTGCCCTGACACTAGGCTGTGTCCCTTCAGAGAACAGGACTCCTTTTGAAAAGAGTGCACAAAAGCGCTGGGAAGGCTAGCAGAGGCTACAGGGTACCCTCACCCCTACCCAGGGGCCCTTTGTCACCGCCTCCCCAGGTCAGGATGCATGGCTGATGCCCAACTCTGAGGCCTGGCCCTTCCTTATTCCAGATGATGTCGGGAAAGACCAAGTTGGATGCAGTCGACCTGGTGAGGCCCCCCAGCCAAGAGCACCCCCAGGACAGTACTGAACAGCCAGCCCCAACTCCCACAACCACGCTACCCTTTGTGGGTGCCAGCAGCTGCCCGGAGGCCTACAAGCGGCTCCTGTCCAGCTTTTACTGCAAAGGGACACATGGTATCATGTCACCACTGGCCAAAAAGAAGCTCCTGGCTCAGGTGAGCCAGGCAGAAGCCTTGCAGTGCCAGGAGGAAAGCTGTCGCCACGGGGCAAGCAGCCCTCACCGGGAGCCCCAAGTGTCCCCTGCTGCTCACCCCCCAGAGAGTCCCCAGAGCCCAGGAGGACCACCTGAGAACCACAGGCACCGGCTGGCCCCTCAGGAGGGATCACAGGCCCTTGGTTGCAGCCTCAGGGAGGAGGCTCAGGAGGGCCCCCACCCACCAGCCTCCATTTTCACTGGCTGTTTCAATGTCTACCCCACCAAGGTGCTGAAGCCCATCAGCCAGCACCCCCGGGACTTCTTTTCCCACCTCAAAGATGGGGTGCTCTTGGGCTCTCCTGGAAAAGAGGAGGGGCTGCCAGTCAAAGAGCCACTGCTGGTGTGGGGTGGGGATGTGAACCGTCCCTCTGCATTCCACAAAGGTGCCTCCAGAAGAGGCAGCCTTTACCCCAAGCCTAAAGCCTGCTGGGTGTCCCCCATGGCCAAGGCACCTGCTGAGAGTCCCATGCCCCTCCCCCCTTTCCCAGGCAGCCCAGGCCTCAGCAAGCACAGCCGGGAGGAAGAGAGCTTTGCTCCTGGTGGCAAAAAACTGCGTGCAGTATCTCCCTTTCTCAAGGAAGTGGATGCCAAGGAGTGTGGGGTCAAGTCCAGGGGGCCAGGCGTGGCTGTCTCCTGCCTGCTGGGCCCAGCCCTGGGGCCTGCCCTCCCTGAGGCCTACAGGGGCACCATGCTGCGCTGCCCACTGAACTTTACTGGCACGCCAGACCCCTTAAAGGGCCAGGCCACACTCCCCTTCAGCCCCCTGGTCATCCCAGCTTTCCCAGCTCACTTTCTGGCCACTACAGCCCCCTCGCCCATGGCAGCTGGCCTTGTGCACTTTCCCCCAGCATCCTTTGACAGTGCCCTCCGCCACAGACTCTGCCCAGCCTCATCTGCATGGCACATACCACCTGCCACAACTTATGCAGCACCCCACTTCTCTTTCCACCTTAACACCAAGCTATAGGTTGGAGCTTGCTAGTCTGTGCTATGCTGTGAAGGGTCTGACGCAGCCTGAAATGGAGAGTACTGCCATGGGGTTCTGGGCTAGAAGCCCATTCTGCAAGAGAGCTTGGCTGTTCCCAGCGTAGGATTGGGCCCTTGGTGGGGCAACCTGGCAGGGAGGCAGTGCGAAAACTGGGTTTGTCTCAGTAGCCTGAGCCCGGGGTGGGGCTGGGGATCCAGTGGTAGGAAGGCCTTGGGAGAAGACAGTGCAGGGCTGGTAGCTCCCAGCTGGGGCCCCCATAGTGGAAGCCAATAATGGGGTGAAGGGCTGAGGAGCCAGAAAGCAGCTTGAAGCATCCAAATACCCACAGAAAATTCAATAAAATGTTAGTGTGACTCTATGTGCCCTGAGGAGTGCATGGTATGATCTTCCCAAGGGCTGGTGAGGCAAGGACATGTTTGTGGGTGGGGTTGCCAGGGGGACCATTTGGGGAGCCTAGGAGAGAGGTACTTCCCAGCACCCTCTCAGAGAGTGGGACCCAAAGCAAAACAACCTGCTCCAATTTCAGCAGGCTGCAACATTCCTTTTATGCCTTCTATCTTTCCTGTTGGAGCCTCAGGACAGCTGCTTCTTACGTAGGGCCTGAGGTTCAGAGAGGGCAGTGGCTTGTCCAGGTCACCCCAGCATGTAAGTGGCAGAGCAGAGGGGTGACTCCAGCACTGGAATCTAAGCCACAGGCCCTAGGCAAAGTGATGCACCTGCTGCTGTTAGCCTTCCTGGGGGCTGAGGTTCCAGCAAGTCTGCCCTGGGGGTTGCACAGACATAGTTTTGCTTCTGGATGTTCCCTGAGCCCCTCGCCCACTACCCCTGTCCCACTTTCCTGCTACTCACAGGTGTTTCAGGAGGTTCTCACTAGAGGTACCTGTGGCGAAAAAGGAGCAATGGTGCCAGAGCTTGCCTTGGATACTACACTGTTTCAAATGTGGTTGCTCCAGGGGCTTGCTCATACTCCACAAAGGCCCTCCTGCCTATAGTCTCTGCGGGGTGGTAGGGGCTGCCGTTTCAATGGGAAGGAGGAAAGGACAAACCTTTTCAAAAGCATCACTCCCTGTCTTCCCCAGGCTGCCTGTCCTCAGGAGCCTTGCACAGCTGCCTGTGAACTGCACACGTGGGAAAGCAGGCTGTTATTGGGTGGTCGAATGCCAGGGTGGCAGGCCCCTGACAGCTGACCTCAGATTTGTCAGAAGGTGGCCTTTGAAAGCACCACTGGAGCTCATCCTGTCCCTCGGGCTGCTTGCAACATCAGGCCATGGGAGAGGCATTAGCGTGACCACCCCTTAGCTAACAGGTGAGTAGGCCGAGGCCAGGATCACAAGACTGTCATGGAGTGTGACAGACCCTGACCAGGGCACACTCACCGTATCTGGCACAAGGGGGTGGGCTGCCAGGGCTGAAGGTCATCCTGTCCAGCTTTCAACTCAAGGAGGAGGTGAGCACAGGTGAGGCAGCAGCCCTCCAAGCTGAGGCCAGCAACGGGGAAGTTGAAGGGTGATGGTCACCACTGTTGGGACTCGACTGGGCTCTGCAGGGGGCTGTTGAGAACTGCTTGATGCCAGTCCAGGTAGCAGTGAGTAGCATGGCCTCCAGCTCCAGCACACACCCATGCCCGTGTCTTCAGGCCTCTAGAGTCTCAGTGATTGATGAAGGGTAGTGGGTCAAATCCCCTGGGTTGGAAGTGTGTGAGACCCATTCATCTGCAAAGCTGCCGCAGCCTCGCCTGGCCAGGTGTACTTGGTGGGAGGGCTTAGGCACAGGCCACTCAGAGCTGCGGTGGTGGCGCCCCCTGGAGGCTGCTCTTGGCTTGTTGCTTTCTGAGCTGGTCCCTGGGCACATCACTGAGGCCCTTGCTTGGGTGTCAGGATTGCCCAGGGTTTAATGTCGGCATGCTTCCTTGAAAATCTGTGTGCTGTGCCAGCTTAGCAACGTTTTCTCAGTTTCCCAGGAAGGGGCTGTCCTGGTTTACAAATGTGAGAACAGCTCTGAGACCTAAGCTTCAGGCACCAAGCTGGGCTAAGCGGAGAGTGAGGGGGAACAGGGCTGACAGGGCACTGAGGCTGCATGTATAGAACCTTCCAGGTCTCAGAGTGAACTGGGAGCAGAGGGAGGTTCTGGTCTTGGTTTAACAAGAACCCTGAGCTTTTAGATGGGACCAGATGCTGGGGGTGGGGGGCAGGGAGTCCACTCATAGCAACACAGAGGGAGTGGATGTGGGCCTAGGTGGGAGGGGCTGTGAACTCCTCTGGTGGTTGGGGACCAGGGGCTGGAGGTTGGAGTTGGGGGAGAAGGGGAACTAGAGATCTGGAGAGAGGAAGCCGGCTACCTGGGTAGTGCCCTGGGGTTTTTGAGAAGCACCAGTTTGACTTAAGGTTAGTAACCCAAGTTGCAGTGAGAAAGGCAGTGACCACTGAGGTATCCTCATTGCCCCCTTGGGTGTCTAGCTGGAATGAGAGATGGGTTCACGTGAATGGGAACTGTGCTGGGAGAGTCCAGGAAGCAAGAGGTGGTACAAAGTGACAATAGTGGACCCTGGGGTTGAGGCTGGCTGAATGGAGGTGAGGAGAGGGAGGGACCCAGGCAGGTGATGCATGGGGGTGAGTGAGAGAGAATGTCAGTCGAGGAGAGGAGGTTAAGAACTAAGGGGTCAAGATGTGGGAAGTCTTGGGATTAGCACGAGTCGTCGGCAAGAACCGAGGGGTCCATGATCAACAGCAGCAATGACAGAGGCAAGGGTCTAGTCTCAGGTCTTGGCCTTCAGAGTAGAAGCCAGAGTCTGCATGCAGTGAATGGCTCAGCCCCTCAAGGTGGTATGGAGAGAGGCCCACTTTGGAGGGATTGCAGCGGAGGAGGTCTTGGTGGGCACAGCTGAACCTGGTAGTGGGAGAGAGGGGAAGGGGTAGCTGGGGCCCCCACAGGTGAGAGATTTCTGTGGCTCAGGAAGGATTTAGGCTCAAGACCACAGCCTGCAGACAGCGGCCTGAAGACGTGTTTAGTTCGACACATGTGATTAAAAAAAAAAAAAAATGTCCTTGTAATACTGCCAGCACTTAAAAATGAAAAGACCTCATAAAAATTTGGATATCAGGCTTCTCTTTAAAAACCATAATTTCTGGCTATGTGGGAACACTGCCTGGAACTGCGTAGAGGCTGCTACCCCTTGGACAGTGTGTACCTGACCTTTTGCTATAGTCCCCCCAGCCCCACTTATCCCCAACCCTGAGAGACTAAGTCCTGTGCTGTTCAGGTATTGGGGTGCAGCCTTGTTCTTTGTTGTCATGGGTGGGCCAAGGCCAGTTGCCTAAGCAAATGACTCCCAAGGATGTGATTGCTGAAAAACTCAATGGGCTTTCAGGCAGGAAGGTAGGGCAGACTTGGGTAATTGCCAACTTGCCCATGTAGTGTCCCCTGGTTTATGGGCCAGCAGGGGCAGGAGATGGTGGGCTGGACAGGACATGGGGTGCGGGTTCCCATCTCTCTTGCCTCCTGCTGTATTCCAGTAGCTTCCGCCCCTCCCAGGGAGGGCTACATCTGCAAATCCGTAAAATGAGTGCAGTCACTTCCAGATTCTGCGCTGTGACCTAGAATGAGGAGCAGATAGATTCTAGTGTCTGGCAAGGTATAGGTGACCTGCCCCATGAACACACTCCTGGTGTCCTGAGGATCTTCCCAGCTCCTCTGGACCCCTGGCCACTCCTAAAAAGCCATTATCACCTGCCCACAGCAAGTGGTGGCCACTACTCACAGGGAGTGAAGGGGCTCCTGGGTAGAGGCCTTAGAAGGGTGAGTGCCTCCTACTTTGGCTCCTCCCAGTGGCTCCTGTCTCAGGCTCTCAAGCTTCCTCCCACCTGCCCACCATGTCACTGGAGGGAGATGCAAGTTGCAGAGGAAAGATCAAGGAGCTAGAAGGAAGCTAGAGTACAGGCCCTGAGACCAAGTCCCCTATGGATTTAGGGGGAGTTCACAGGCCACCCAGGCAGGGATCCTGTGCAGCTCACAGATTCAGGGAGAGCAGACAACCTGGAGCCTCTTTCCAGGCACCTCTGCCTTGAGCTGGAGCTGGATCCTAATGGCTCATCTTTTCCAACCCTGCAGTTAATGGTGCCTAACTGGAAGTTTGAACTGGGCCAAAGCAAGAGCACTCACACCCACAGAGAATCAGCAAATGGTGCAAATAAGGCCCCCAGGCACACTGCATCTGCCAGCACATCACAGCACTGCTGTCCGCTCTCCTCCCAGGCCTCAGCTCCAGGATACACTTTCAGGAGACTGATCTCCTGTCTTACCTTTGTTCCTGAGACACCAGCCTGCACCTCAGAAGAAGTGTGTCCATTAGGTGGACTACATGGTGACATCAGGCAATGCACTCCCCTGGCCTCCATGTCCTTGGCTGTGACATGGAAGTAATTTCCAACTCATGAACTAAGGGCATTAATGAGCGTGCTTGGCAAACTGGAGTCCCGGATGAATGTACATCAGCTTTGTCTGCAGTCCTGCATGGCCAGCCTGACCCAACCCTTCACCTCAGGGTTTTTGAAATTCTAGTGTGTGTGTGACACCTCCTGTCTGCCTCTGACTCAGACTCTGACCTTTGGGGTCCTGTGTCTGGATCAAGAATGGCAAGTCAGCCTCGCCCAGGTACCAGGTCTTACTAATCATGTTTTCTGCAGCTTTGGGTTGAGCCAGTGTGAAAGTGGTGCACTTGATCGCCCATGTCTGCTAAGGCCCTGGGAAGGAAGCATGCTCAGGGTAGCCATCCCTGGCTCTGTATATGCATGATAACTAGCTGGTGACCATCTGATGATGGGCTAACTCAGCTCCTGGCCTCACTGCCCCATCTCAGCTGCAGGTCCTGTGTAGAGCTGCCTGGTTTTCCTCCCAGTGAGGGAGGGCTATGGAGGATCAGGATCTGGGCAGGCAGCCCAACCCTGTAAGTTTTGAGTGGGATATCACTTACCCATGAGTTACTGAGTTGAATGCCTGGGTAGTGATCAGGGAGGCAAATTTCAGGAGAAATCCAGGTAGGCTGCCTCCTCCCACTCACCATCATCACCACCACCTAAAAAGGTCTT
This sequence comes from Noctilio leporinus, assembly GCA_004026585.1. Classification (NCBI taxonomy): domain Eukaryota; kingdom Metazoa; phylum Chordata; class Mammalia; order Chiroptera; family Noctilionidae; genus Noctilio; species Noctilio leporinus. Next base: position 40,898 of record PVIW01006348.1, on the reverse strand, counting down.
TCCTCATGGGCTGTGTGGCCAGGGGTGTTCTGTGACTGATGCCAGGAGTGGAGTGGGACAACTGCAGCCTTGCTTGCAAAGTAACTGCAATGCTTTAGAGCCAGGGCCTGTAGCCTTGGGCATGTGGGAAATCAGTAGATGATAAATTAAGTCATCCCAAATTCTCCACTGTCCTTGCTAACAGGATTCTAGCTGGGTCCATAGCATCATCCCAGAATTAAGGAAACATGTGTGGTGGAAATCATCCCTAACAATCCTGTTCCCTACTTCCTCAGCCTTCTGGCCTAGCTGCTGGAAGCAGTGACCCAGCTCTGGCCACCGAGATCTGTTAGGGACTAAATTGTCATCCCCTTCTCCAATTCACATGTTAAACCCTAACCTCCCAAGGTGACTGTATTTTGATTTAGAGCCTTTAAGGAGGTAATTAAGGTTAAATTAGGTCATAAGGGTGGACCCCCTAATCCCATATGACTGTTAGCTTTATAAGAGACATCCTTTACCCTATTGGGGAAGAGGGTCAGGTGAGCAGCCTTCCAAGTAACTTGCAAACTTGTTCCTGACAAATGAGCCTGTGCAATGGTGTCCTAGTCTATCTTTAGCTGAGTCCAGCCTCAGTGCCAAGTGCCCACCATTGCAACCCAGTTGCCAGACTGCCACCTTAGGACATGTCTCCTGCCTGTAGAGGATTCCAAGTGTTCCAAGTCCTTAACCAGTATCAGTCTCTGCCTGGCTTGTGTAAATTTGCATCTATCTTGTTGTAGACTCCTAGACATGCTCAGCTTCTCATAAAGATGCCTGAGTCTTAGTCGAGATGATTGAATGCTTTTTGTTGTTGTTCCGCATATCTTTTATTCTGTTCCCTCTCTGGTTGTCTGCTTAGTTTTAATTTTTTAGATTCTGTTGATAGTTGTGAGTTTATTGTCTTTTCAATGTTCATAATATTGACCCTCTTTTTTTCTTAAGAAAATGCTTCCTGTACTTGTATGTCTTATTTCCTTTACCAAATTTGGGAAGTTTTTCTTATTTTTTTGCACAAGTTTTCAAGTTCTTGCTCTTCCTCTTCTCCTTCTGGCACCCCTATGATTTGGATGTTGGCACATTTAAAGTTGTCCCCAAAGGTTCCTAAGCCTCTTATTTTAAAAATTTTGTTTCTTCATTCAGTACTGGTTGACTATTTCTTATGTTCCAAATCAGTTTCTTTCCCTTCATCATTGGTTGTGTAGATTTCCCTTTGTTTTACTTAGCATAATCTTCACTTTTTCCCTTAGGCATTTGCTATATTCAAGCATATCTATCAAGTCTGCAAGCATCTTTATCATCAGTGTTTTGGACTCTGCATCTGTTAGGTTGGCTATCTCCTTGTCACTTTGTTCTCCCACTGGAACCTTAATTTATTCCCTCTTTTGGGCCTTAGGTATTCATCAGTGTGAGATGACCCATTTTACCATGCTGTGGTGCTGGCGGGGCGGTCTGAGAGGGGACAATGCTGCTTGCTCAGCACTCACCCCTTTTCCAGGCACTTCTGCTTCCTGTATGAAACTGGCACCTCTCTGCCTATTGCTCTGGTTCCCAGCATGGGTGTGTTTGCAGATGTTCTAGGACCATGGGAGCCCTCTAAACAAACTCTGCTGAGAGGCTGGCAGCTTCTACCTCCACCCTAAACTCCACTAGCTTTCACAGTCACAAGCAACGAGGCATTTTTTCCCTAGCACTGGAACCATGAGCTGCGAGGTCTGATCTGGTGCTGGCAGGGCTCCCCAGGTGTCCCTCCCTACTTTTTAAAATGTGTGACTATGCTTTTCTGCCGGCCAGCCACAGCTGCTATTGTTGCTGCCACTGCTGCCACACTATGCCCTCTCCACCTGGCTCCACCCTTCCTACCTGTCTGGATAAGTATTTCTTCTTTTTTCTTGGTTTGTTGGACTTCCATGCAGCTGTTTTCTGGAACTTTGGTTGTCTCCAGTTTTGAGGTAGCTGTATTCCTTCTTAGTTGTGGAGGGAGATGCAACATGTCTACAACTTGGCCAGTTCTCTAATGAGAATTTTAAAGCAGTTATCATAAAAATGTTTCAGTAAGTAATTACAAAAACACTTTAGACAAAAAAAAAAAAAAAGGTTCTCAGAAAGGTGAGAAGACATAAAGAACAAGGGAGAAATTTTAGAACTGAAAAATATAACCACCTAAGTGAGATCTCAATGGATGGACGCAAATAACAGAATAGAGGGGACAGAGAAAAGAATCAGTGAACTTGAAAACAGAGACTTCCAGACAAGATGGAAGTGTAGGCAGACATGCTTCCCCCCCTTCCACAATCAAAAGGATTACGTCTACTTCAAAACAAAAAATAGGCCCTGGCTGGTGGCGCAGTGGATAAAGCGCTGTCCTGCAAACCCAAAGGTCGCTGGTTCGATTCCCCAGCCAGGACACATAACCAGGTTGCAAGCTAAGTCTCCAGCCAGGTCTGTAGCTGGAGGCAGGTAAAAGGCAGCCATGGGTTGATGTTGCTCTCCCTTTCTTCCTCCTCCCTTCCCCTCTAAAAATAATGAAAAACTTTAAAAGTAAGAAAACAAATGGGTGAAGGTAAAGGAATATAAAGGAAGGTACAGCTTCTACACTTCAAACTAGTACATGTGGATATCAGTAGACTGTAAGTTTTGTGTACATAATGCAGCACCTAGAGCAACTACTAAAAGCCATCTGTACAAATACTAAAAACACTACAGATAAATCAAAATGGCATTCTTAAAAAAAAAAAAAACGACAAACATTCAAGTAACCCACTTGAAGGCAGGAAACACAGAAAACAAAAACTAAAATGATTTATTTAAGCCCTAACTTATCTATAGGATGGAGCAAAAGTAGGTTTGTTCAGTTGTTTGTATGAAAAATAATACAATAATTAAATAATACAAGAATAAAGTGTTTTGTGTACTCACAACTGTAAACCTACCTTTGCCACACCCTGTATAATTACATTAAATGGAGACAGTCTAAGCACACCAATTAAAAGGGAGAATGTCAGATGAAATAAATTTCAGGGCCAAGAAAATTAGGGGTATAGAGACATTACATAATGGCCACCCACCAAAAAGACACAGGGATCCTAAATGTCTATACATTAGATGACAGAACTGCAAAATATACGATGCAAAAATGTACAGAACTAAAAGGAAACAGACAATCCACAATTAGTGTTAGAAATTTCAACCCTACTCTCCAAGAACTTGCATAAGTGGGCTGAGGCAATCAGGGTCACTGTGTTCAAAATCTGAACTGAAAGACGGAGACCAGCCATTCACAAAGGGCTTTTAGAAGCTGAAAACTCCTGTAACAGGTACAAAACTGGTCCTTAGTCAGCTGAGGTCATGAGGCAAGTAGCAGAAACTGTCAGGTCCCATCTGTAAGAACACCTACTGGGATAAGATTCCCTTTATCAACTAATTTGGGTGATGAATGGTTTGATTTTTGCAACCACCAACCTTAACATGCTCTAAAAAGGGAGCTAAAAAGGTTTCAAGAATGTTTCTGCACTATAATTTGCCATGGCCCTCTCTACATTCCTGAACTATCTAATCCTCAACTTTCACTTCATTTGACTCCCCTCCAAGTCAGTGAGAGTTGGATGGGAGGGAAAGAACAAAACAGGTCTCCACTACAGATGGTGATAAATGAGCCTACTTGTACAGGATACTCCAAGCAGTCCTATCATAACTAGTTTCCAACCACAGAGGGTTTCAATGTCGCTAAGAATAGGGGCCTGGAATTTAAGGATAAGAGAGGTCTTCTTGAATAAAGTTCACAAATAATCTGGAGGCTGGAATTCATTCACTCATCTCTTATCAGAGGGGGTGAAAGTATAGGATGTGTAAAGGGATTTCAATTTCTCAGGGCTCCATTTACTGATTTAGGCCCAGTCAAGAGTCCCACCATGGTAGCAGCAATCACTGTAGGCCGGGTGGGATGTGAACTGAAATGGGTCACTTGAAGGCCAAACCACCATCTTGTCACCTCCTGGGCTAATCTCTAATTCTGGTTTCCCATCTCAGAACCCCAGCAAATGCAGAGTAGAACCGACACTGGCATCAGGCTACCTGGGTTCTAATTCTTGTGTCTGACACTTCCTGTGGTGTGGTTTCTTTGTGCTTCAGTTCTCTCAGGAATTACAGTATCTACCTCATGGCATCAGCATCAGAGATGATGCATTACCACAGTATCTTAGCTTTTATATTCTGAGCCACTTCATTGGGTGGTTACCAGAATAAACATCATTAACTGAAAACAAGTTGGAATGATGCAAAGTTACTTTTATTTTTTTAAATGTAAAAACAGAACTGTCACAGCAGTTCAGTCTATAACTCATCCAGTCTAACTGTTCTTGTGGTGGGGCCAAGAAAGAGAGAAGGTCTTCCTCCCTCTTCTCAAAGCACAAGGACATTTCCCAGAAGGCACCAGCACACATCTGTCATCCAAGAATTTTAACTAAAGCCTTGTTTATCCTTCAACATTTTGGCCAGTAGTATCCCCATCAGAGGTTATAGACCCCAGGTTTGCTAAGTGATAGAGGAAAGCTTCCTTTTACATTTTAAGCAGTGTGGTTAGAAGAAACGTGTAGAATTGAGGAACATAACCCTATGGACTTCAATGACTTCCCCTTTAGCCCATCCTTCTGGAGTGAAGAATCCATATTCTCACAATGCCTCTTCTCCAGTTTGGCATTCTTCAGGGCATACAATTCAAGCCTCAGGAAGTCATCCATGGAAAGCACACTAGGATTTCCATGAAAGCAGGAAGATGCGTTAGTTGTTTCTCTGGCCCCAGCACACACTGGGCCAGCACCTTTCACAAGTTGCCCTGCCAGCACTATCTGGGTTGCAATCTTAAGTTATGAATGGTTGTTTAGGATCCCCTGCCTGTCCTAAATGATTCCTAAAAGTTTCACATAGTCTCACAGTCTTCCTTTCCTTGGGTCCTATTGGTATGTTATTATTCTACCTGTAAAGTTATCAATCCTGACCCACAGACGCCTCTTTCAAATTTCACATCTTCTTCAAATTGACTGCCTCCTGAATTTTAGAAAGCAGTTACCCACTAGGTAACACAATACAGTGTAAGCGGAGGGGGATATAAGGGGACAAAATGGTAATGGGGGAAAAATACAATGAAGATTAAATTAAAAAAAACATACATAAAGGAATATAGCTTAATTCTGTGTTAATTATCACCACTGAAACCAGCTCTGCAGCAGTTGGGAAGGAACAGTACATTTAAGATGCCCTTTCCACTCTTACCATACACATCCCCAAGTCTGTCTCATCTGGGACTCCTGCACCCTCCTAGCTGCCACTCAGACTGGAAGGTGAGGGTGCTGAATTGAATGCACGTGGCCTGGTCTAGAGATACACTGCACAAGGTCAGGACCCTGGGCCACAGTTCTGGCTATGGCATGCTGTGGACCCTTCTGGCCTACAGATGCTGAACAGTCTACTGGGTTGCCTGACTTATCGCCATAGCTGGAAACATTCTAGAGTACAAAACGGAAGGGAAGCTGCTGTGGATGATGGTTCTAAGCCAAATCTAAAACTACCTTGGCACACCAGTATCGTGAGGAAGGAAAGAGGGACTCCAAGCTCCATCTTCAGTGATTACTTCTTCAGGACCCTCCACCTCCTGGGCCCAAGCTGGCACCAAAAGCCCTGCGCAGTACTGTCAGTGCCAAAGATTTTCCCTCTTCTAAGAAAGAAGGCAAGTCATATGGGATAGAAATAGAAACATTAAAGCATGGCCTTTGTCATCTTGATGCTTGGTTTCCTGGGATGGCTCAGATGTTAACTTAGCTGGTTGACCCTGTTTCACCTCCAAGCACTGAAGGGAGAGATTTTAAGGGTGAGGGTTGCTTCTCCCTGACCATGCAAATTCTTCTCATCTCCTGCGGAATAGCAGTTTCTTAGTGCTAGATGCAAAGCCTCAAACTCAAACCATTTTCACTGCAGGAGTTGATACACCCTTGAAGCTACTTCATTTGCTGTTCCACCGCTCTTCTTCAACCTTCCTGGACCTGCAGGCTTTCTGTAAACCATTATGAAGAAAAGAAAGGGGCCATCATACATCTCCTAACAGTTGTTGCTCTTCACATGTACAGTGGCCAAAGGGACTGAGAGATAGCCCAGTTCTCTGTTCTCTCATGGATTTGAAATGAGAAATTCTCAGTCTCAGCAGGCTCCTCTGATGTGGCTGTAGCAGCACGAAGAGCATTCTCTCATGCTAGACAGTGAAGGCAGCAGCAACATCCAAAACAAGCTTTTTTAATACTGACCAGCCAACCGGTAGGCCAGGATGACCCTGGTCCTCGGCAAAGGGCCCTCAATCTGAACCCCAGCAGCCCAGGACCACGTGAACATTGCCTCCAAACCTGGCAAAGGGGCAGCACAGACTTCCAAAAGGAGCTCCTTTATGAAGTGCAATGAGCGACCCAACACTGCTACCTGGGCAAGTCACAGCTAGTGCTGGTGACCCCTGAAAGGCCACATCTGCTGAAGAGCCTGGGGATTCTGGGAACCAGGCCTGTAGATGCTGGAAGATGATGCTCCCCTTGCTGATACTGCATCACTTAGTCTAACAGTTTCACAAGACTCAGAGGCTCATCCCCAAAGACAGTTGGCAGGGAGACAAAAATGAGTGTTTTAAAGAGGTCTTCAGGCAAGTGGACAGCTCAGCAGGACAGCACAGGTACCCAGGGCTCACTGCAGCAGCTACCGCCTATCTGGTAAAGGGGTGTCTTCAGGGAGCTGGAGGCAGGCGCTATGGCAGGAGAGGTATTGAACAAGGATCAGTACTTTGCCAGGTCAACACATCCAGATCCTCTGGTCCCTCCTCCCACTCCTGAGAATTTTATACCAAAGTAATTCTCAACAGGGAAAAAGCTGGGCGTGCAAGGATGTGTGTTCCAGCAGCCAAGTGGTCCCAGAACGTGGATGCTGCACTCAGAGACCCACCTCTACCATTTTCTAGGGCCAGTGACTTCTGAGCTTCCTTTTCCTCATCTGTAAGATGACAGCATCTGTTTAACCACAAAGGTGAGTTCTTATTATACATGAGGACAGGGAAAAAATGCAGAAGGAACTGGATGAATGCTAAGGGTGACAATGCTGAAGGGAGGTTTTCCATACTTGTGTGGTGATGTCATTCTTTAGGTCTATCCAGTTTTTGGTGCTGTGAAGGGTGCCCTGAACTGCAGAACCCTGCAACCCAGGAAGAAGGAAGCAAAGTTGAGAGAACTGGCCTTTTCTCACCAAGGTTCCTCTACTTCTCTTTGGAAAACTCCTGAGGTCTGTGAGAACGCAGTAAAGAGGGGAGGACACAGAGCCCAGAAGAGGAGGAATGAAGAGGACCTGACAATAAAAACTCCAAGGATGCACCTCCCATGTGCTCACCCCACCCAAAGGCAGGCTGTGCAGAAATGCTTACTCTGTCCTGGTTAGGATTGCACCTGACAATGAGACCATTCCCCAGGGGCTGCCATAGACCACAGTGTGGCCAGAGAGGTAATGCCAGGCAGGAGAAAAACCTGGTGACCACAGGCAAGGATCCATTCTCAGGACTCTGACGCAGGCAAAGAAGTCTCTGTCCCAGCTTCCTCCTCAGCTTTTCTGCTATAAGGAGGACATAATAGTCCACCTCCATAAATAAACACATAGCAAATATCCATCAGCACCAGAAATAAAACAGGAAATTAAGTGCTTGCACAGACCTCAAGAGAAGTCTAGCTGATATTCACAACTGTTTTATTTTAAAATTCATTCTATCCATAAATATTGCAACATGTACCCCCCGAAAAGAAAGGGAGTCCTGGCTGGTGTGGCTCAGTGGACCAAACGCTGGCCTGCAAACCGAAAGGTTGCCATTTCGATTCCCAGTCAGGGCACACGCCTGGGTTGTGGGCCAGGTCCTCAGTTGGGGGCGTGCAAGAGGCAACTGATCATTGTTTCTCTTTCTCCCTCCTCCCCTTAAAAATAAATACAAATACATATTTTAAAAATCATTTAAAAAAATGATTACTTTTTCAAACTTCTAAACATCATTATCACACATAAAAAGGTTAGTAATTCCTTAATATCAACAATTTTCTGTCAGTGTTCAAATTTCCAAACGTCTTATAAAGGTCATAAATAGGTATTTGTTTCTCAACTTTCAAAAATTCATCTTTTAAAGCCTGAGGAGATTCTGAGACAGCTCCCACTAATCCCACCACAACAATCATGTCACAAGACTAGATAAGAAAGCTAAAGCCCAGAGAGGTTGGGTGATTTGCCTGAAATCACACAGCTTGCTGGAGACAGAGGGCCTGATCACAGCCCAGGGCTTTTCATGGTATCACACTGTCTGGCAGTCTGAACACTTAAGGTAACTGTTAGAAGGTTTCAAGTCAGCAAGTCTTAATCTAATAATACCTCCTTTGTAAGAAAAGAACCACCACTAGAACCCTCCTAGTAATTATACACCCATTATACTGGGATAAAAACTAAGCTCTTGAGGTTATTCCGTCAGGGAGAAGTCAGATGTTTATATTTATTCAGTGCTTCCATTTAGCCAGGATTGAGGATTTGCTAAGACCTCTAAGTCTCCTCTCAGCATTAACCAGCTCCCCAAGCCACAGCAGGCCCAAAGGACCACTAAACAGATAGGAAGGCACCATGTGGTGGGGACCTGGTTCTAGCTGTGCATTAATGTGTATCAGCAAGGTTACAAACTGTCTTAAAACAGGCCCCAATGGCTTATAGGTTATTTCCATCAAACCATCAAGGAAGTGGTCATTTCTGTGCTACATAAATGTTTCAGAATATGAGGAAAACAACATAATACTTTCTATCTCGTTCTATAAGGACAGAATTACTCCCTTTATACAACTGGCCAAGAAAAGCACACACATATAAAAATAGGGGTGAATGAAGAAAACTACAGGCCAATCTCATTCATCAACACAGAAGCCAAAATCCTAAGTGAAATAAAAGCAAATCAGAAGAGTGCTCTTCCTCTGAAACACTTGTCTTCTTTTTTGTTTTGTTCCTTTGTGATAGGGTCTTCTTTCCTTTGTGTGCAAAATAAAAATAAATTTGGGTATGCGCAAAAATAAAAAGAATAGCACATTCTAGACAAGCTACTCAATCTGAAATTTATAGTTCAATATTAGGAAACCTATTAAAGTAATTCAGCACTTTAATTACAAAGAACTATTTATGCTCATCCATTGCATTTGATTCCAAAAGGGCAATGGACAAAACTTAAAACCCATTATTTATCAAGAGAAAGGAAAAGGATAAAAATGATATTAGCAAACTAGAAACACAACTGACGCTTTCTTAACTTGAGGACCTGCATTATCAAACAGTAACATAAAGCCAGCATAGGAACTGACAGGTCAAAGGTACAAAACTGGCCCATGTGTACACACTAATGTAGAATGTGAGAGCAGTGACGCTGAATGAATGATGGATAAATGGACTCCACAGTTAGATCCTTACCTCACTTAGCACATAAAAGTAAATTCCAAGTAGACTGAAAAGCTAAAGGCAAACACAAAAACACTTTAAGAAAATACAGTTTCAGACTGGGTGGGGGGGAAGGGGACAGAGGGGAGGAAAAAGGGGATGGATGTAATACAACAACAATAAAATAAAATTAAAAAAAAAAAAGGAAAGAAAACAGTTAACAGTTTCATTATGGGATGACAGGAAAGTTCTAGAGATGGATGGTGGTAATGGCTGCATAACAATGTGTGTGCCTTATTGCACTGAATTGTAAGCCTTAAAAAGGTAAAATGACCCTGGCTGGTAGCACAGTGGATAAGGTGCCGGCCTGCAAACCCAAAGGTCGCAGGTTCGATTCCCCAGCCAGGGCACATAACCAGGTTGCAAACCAGGTCTCCAGTCAGGTCTGTGGCTGGAGGCAGGTGAAACGCAACCATACATTGATGTCTCTCTCCCTCTCTGCCTCTCTCCCTTCCCCTCTTTCTAAAAATAATGAAATAAAATCTTAAAAAAAAAAAGGGTAAAATGGTAAGTTATACATATGTACATTTTACCACAATTTAAAAATAAAAATGCAAGATTATATTCTTGCAATGGGAACAGCATAAAGAATAAGATTTGAAGATTTCACTGTATAAAAAATTTTAATGTCTGTATGATAAAAGATCCAGAAACAAAAATTGAAAGATATGCACTTAATACTTCAATGGAAAGAAAAACAGTCAACTACTTGGAATAAAGTATATGTGACTTGAATATATAAAGCTGCTATAAAATAAATAGATGCAGAATATAATAAGTAATTCATAAAGGATATACAACCTCATAAATAATTAGGAAAACAATCACTTTTCACCCATCAAACCAATAAAATTAAAAATATTGATTTCCATAATTGAAAATGGTTTAGACAGACAGATACTCTCAGCACTGTGGCTTGAATGATAAATCAGAAAAAAAGTTTTGAAGGATAATTAGCAGCTTTCAGGTGATAGATGCATATATCCTCTATTTACTGGTCTCCAGCTGTAGGACTTTCCCGCAGGCTAAACAAAAATCCTGACAAGGTGTCTACTGTACTGTTATTTATGATATAAAAAAACAACATAACCTAATGCACTATCCATCAGTGGGTGGGAAAAACTCGCTTTCTTAACTTGCTCTTTGTAAAGTAGCCACTGATAAGACATTGATAGGTCTCTCTGTAACCAACAGAGAAACAGGCCACAACACATTTTATAAACAAAGGCTAACTACAAAAGTCCGTATTTTGTGATCCCATTTTTGCCAAAAAATAACAAAAATCTAGGATAGTCAAGCCACTGTCAGTGTATATCATCTCTGGGAGTGGTATCATGGGAAATTTGTACTAAGTTACATTATTTCTGTAATGTTTATATTATTGAAAATAAGCACATTAACTTTTGTCATTGAAAAAATAATGAAGAGAATAAGAAAATAAGAACATCACCTCTCTGCAAAACGGAAAGGGGTATAGCTATGATCCCAATGGGTGCCAGGAAATAGCCTCTGTGCAGAGTTTCTGGCCCAATCAGAAACTGTCCCCTGCCACTCATGCCCAGCACTCTCTTTCCAAGCAGAGTTGGTGGTGGGAATGCCAGGACCAGGGCCAGGCTTGAACCACGGTGGCAGGCACAGCACCTTTCCCACATGGAAGGCCTTAGCTGATATAATGGGTACTAGAAGGAAAGCACACTTTATACAGGACACAAATTACTTTTCCTTAATCTCTGATCTTTGCATGGCTCTCAGATCACTATTTAAGATTAGAAACATTTCACTTCAAAAGATCATAAAGGAAATCAGATCAGCTGTGAGGAACTGAAGGCATCTCCTGGGTAAGAGCTATAAAAATCCTGGTTGTGCCCAAAAAAGAAGGCAATGAATGCCAAGATATGGAAGGACTCAATGCTGGAGAGCTTCTGCCATGATCTCTGCATGGTGACACTGAGATGGGGAAGAAAAGGGATGGAGAGGAAAATTAAACAAAGACATCAAACAGTAGGCACACGGGAATACTTTTACATAGTTAATCCTCACTACAGCCCAGGGAGTGTGATAGAAAAGGAAGCTCAGAGAGGTCCATGACTTGCGCACAGTTCCAAAACTACAAACCCCAAGTCTGGATTTCAATCTGTTATGACTGTGAGCCCAGTGCATTGTAACTTCCTGAAGTTGGAGCCTGTATCCTCATCATCCCAGGCAGATTCACCTGTGAGCTGGAGGGCAGCACTTGGGAGGTGGGCTCCTCAGATGGAGTTGCTGCTGGGCCCATGGGGCTCAGTGTGGTGATGCGGCTTGGCTGCCCACGCAGGGTCAGAGTGATGGTAGTGGGGACCTTTAAGCCTGAGAGAGAGAGAGAGAGAGAGAGAGAGAGAGAGAGAGAGAGAGAGAGAGAGAGGGAGAGGGAGAGAGAGAAAGAGAAAGAGAGAGAGAGAGAGAGAGAGATTGATAAAGGTTTTTGTCACATCCCCACTTTCCTTCCTTCCCTGGGCAATTTTTCTTCCTCACATAACACACCTCCCTCCGCCCTCCTCCTTAGCCTCCTCCCTGGCTGGGCCATTTATGCCCTATCAGTCATTCTGAAAGGCAAAAGGAAACAGCCTGTGTTCTCTCTCAACCTCTCTGGATGGACCCCCCACAGCTGAATTACTGAAGGTCAATGCCAAGACCCTGGTCAGGTCCAATAGCATACTGTGCCCATGTGAGATGAAGGTTCTGAGGGAAGATCCCGTATCTGGGAGTTCCCAAGACTCACCTGATGCCTGGTTAGAGATCTGAGCCAAGCCAGGGAGGCTGCTTGCCAACTTGGCGAGGCCCCCATTGGTCAGCAGCTGATGGATGGCTGTGGGCTTCCCACCAGGAGTGGCACCCAAGGAGGAGAGTGTGGTGGCCACAGGAATGGTACGGACAATGGTGCTGGTGCTCGTGGTGATGGCACCCAGGCTCTGTATGGGGGTGGGCAACTTCACACTGGTGGCCTGTGGGGTACACAAGCCCAGGTGATCAGAAGCTGTTGCCCAACTGTCACATTCCAGTGTTGAGTGCTCACAGCATGTTATTAAAGGCTACTATGTATTAAGCGCCTGCCACATGCAAAGTACTCTTCCAGACACTTTCCTTATATTATCTTATTGAGTTCTCAAAACAACTTTGTGAGGGAGGGACTATTATCCTCATTTTACAGATAAGGAAACAAAGATACAGAGAGGTCAAGAAACTTGTCAGTGTCACACAGTAGTAAGTAATGAAGCCTTAATTGTTGGTAGTTCCCAGGGGGAAGTCAGAGGCTGTCTGTCCCTGACCCAGACTCCCTACCAAAACCAACCAAGCTGAGGAGGTCTCCTCCCCACCCCTGCCTGGCCCCGAGGAGGGCAGATGTGCACCTGTGGGGATGGTCCTGGGGAGGGATTGGCTGGGAGGCCAGAAGTCTTGCCGCTGATATCCTGTAAGCTGAAGCTGAGGCCTTGGAGAAGACTGCTGGCTGATGTGGCCCCTAGGAGATGATGTGACAGGTATGAGCACAAACTTAACCCCTTATCCACGAACAGTCATGCCAGTCCAACCTCAACAACCAAGTAAACACCTGTGCTCTTTCCCTTGGACATTCCCAGAGCTCCTAGAGAAGGCCGGCAATGGCTTCTTCCCAGAACACCTGCTGGGTGCCCATATGAGGACAGGTCTATGCAAATCCATGGCCTCCAGTCTTTCTGCACATCCCAACCTGCTCCAAACCACCTACCCTCCATTTTGGACAGTTTTAGGAAAACCAAAAAGAGCTTAAATCCCACTTTTCAAAATTCTCAATTCCCTCACTCCTTTCCAGGGAAGAGTAAGGGCTTTTTAAGCCAAAAAAATTCTAAGTACCTGATGTACACCTCACTTTGCACACCACTCAGTGGCTTCAAAGCAAAGAGAAAGGTTCTCTTGAAAGAGAAGGGCATGTGCCCTGGCCCTGCTGGGCTCTGGCAACTAGCCTTTTGGTGTCGGTTATGGGTGGAGAAGGTGAGGAGACATGCATAAGCAGAAGTGTTTCATTTACTAACTCCCAGAATAGCACCATTTCCAGTTTTATTCAATTAGATGTTTACAAACACCAAAATGAAACACAGTATCTACATCTCCCACCAGTGATTTCTTCTCCTTACATACAAGACACAATGCCTGCAGATTGGGTTTTTTACTCACTGGACATATTAAGGCCAAGAACTTCATGTCCCCTGAGGCTAACTCCAGCTTCTTGTCGAGCTACCCTGACAAGACCAAGACCCCAAGGAGTGGACTTCAGATTCTGCTTCAGGCTGCTTTTCCAGGACCACCCAACAGCAGCTTCCCAGATTCTGCTGAGGAGACCAGGATGCTGGGCCCCCAGATACCTGGGAGGGAGCTGCTAGGGGAGGTGGCCACTAGGCGGCTCTGGAGTGTGTGCAAGGGACTGGGTGCGGCATTGCTGGAGACCACAGTGGAGGCTGGGCTGGCTGATATACCCGCTTCAGAAGCACTGGACCTGAACACAAAGACAGGAGCTCCATTATTGGAGGGCAGCAGACCCAGCAGACAGGGAGGGTTCACAGCAAAGTTTTAGCAACAGACATACGGCTGGAACTTTTGGTTTCTTTATCCCACTTTCTGATACCGGCCTCTAGTCCTTCTAGAAGTCACATCTAAAGTAAAGACTTCAAGCCTTAAAACAAGAGCTTTGCACACTTTAGGTAAAAATGAACTGAACTCTTGAGTTGGCCCAAAACAAAACCAAAAGATCCCACACAAAAAGAACCCACATTCCCCAAACTGACAGAATCCATAATCTGTATTCTTCCAAATGCATTAAAGAGAAAGGTAAAGAGAAAAAAAGGTAAAGAGAAAGAAGGGAACAAAGCCAGACAGACCAACCAATGGACTCACTTGGTTGTGGAGAGAAGCCCTGTGAGCTCCTTGGCCCCTGCTGACATCTGTCCCAGTGTCATTGTAATGGGCTTCCCTCCCATGGCTGCAAAACAAAACCCCAAGGATACCAGTTAGTCCTGTTTGATCTACTTTTCAGATTCCACAGCCAGGCTAAACGCAAAATACTAAGGACAAAGACTGGAAGATGAAAAATAACTACATAAGACTAAAATGAGTTGGACTTATTTTTTCCTTCTACGCTATAAAGTTTCTGGAATATTTTATCTTTAATTGAAATAAACAATAAACTCCCAAATATACGATGCTTTGAATGACCCCAGAGCTCCCTCTGATCTTTGTTCTTCCTTCCGGATCCTAATTCTGATCAAGCCACTGCCCATCTTCCCCATGGACAACCTCGAGCTTTCTGATCCAGGTACAAGAGGCTGACCATTAGCAAGCAGCCTCAGGAGTGCAATGCTGTGTGCCCTGGTGGAGCTCAGTGTTTACTGAAACAGGTCAAGGGACACTCACCTTCTGGGGCTCCTCCTTGGGAAGGGGTACAAGACCCTCCAGCTGGGTCCCCTTGGGAGATAAGGGACACCTTGATCTTGGGTCGCTTGGAGGTCTTACCACCAGACAAAGGACTGGAGGGATAGTGTCGCTTCAGCTGTACCCTAAGGTCCTCTTTCTCTGCTTCATCTGTTTGCTCTGATGAAATGGGAACTAAGAGATAGAGCCAGGTTAAGGTCTTCCTCAGTCCCAACAGACAGTGACAATCAGGACCAATATGGGTACAGCTACGTGTGGAGACACACAGGAGTACCAGTCACGCATAGAATCACACTTCCAAGATGACAGCCACTGGGTCAGTCCCATCTCGTTCAGCCCCACCTATGAGGAACTCCACCTCACTCCTCTCAGAGAATGGTACCATCCCCATTCCCTCACTCTGTCCTGGAGTCAGAAAGAAGGGGTCCTGAGTTGTAGGAACAAAAAAAAAAAAAAAAAAAAAAGATACCCCAACCCAGTCTAGTAAGGCCAACCAAAACACAGAGGCATCACCATAGTGGATCTAAACAGCACATCCAAGACTCAAAAAATGTGATAATTTTCCTGTTTTAAGCCCTTCCCCACATGACACAGCTGGAGGGAGGAAACATTCTAGGAAAAAGCAGTATAGTAGAAGGCTGTGCAGTCTTCCCTACATGGGGGATTTTCACAGGGATCAGAGTCTCCCCTGCTCTAGAAGCCCAGGGCTGAGGGTCAGCTTGTCACATGGAGGCACTGAGGACTGCCACCAGGCCTTCAGGCTAGTTTTAGGAGCTCCTGGGCAAGGAAGCATCTCAGCCAAGGTATGTTTATAGTCCTTGCCCCAATTTAACAGGGCAACAGTGAGTGGAACATGTCACACCCTAGTCCCCAGGTTCCTTGTACTAAGTACAGACAAAAGCTACCAGTTCACACATAGGCTTTACTCCCTGCTGAATCAAACAGACTCAACCTGCACATGGCCAAGCCTTGTTATTGCTCAAGCTTCCTCACAGACCCCCTTCTCTTTAAACCTAGAAGCTCCCTGGCTCCAGTCCTTCTTAGCACAGGCAATCAGGGGTGCAGGAAGGGAAAGGCAGCAGTCATGAGGGTAGAGGGGAGCTGGCATGGGCACCACAGGGAGCTAGCTACTCCAGAACACAGTCAGGCCATAACCAGCTGTAAGAATTGCTTGGGGGATAAAGGCATCAACTAAAATCATAATTGGAAAGAGGGAATGGAAAGAATAGGAGTTACAGTTTTATGCTGGTAAGTGGCTGCTGCAGCCAGGATGGAGGAAGGAAGTCAGAGGCAAGGAGAAAAATACCAAGGAAGCTCAGGTGAACAAGCAATGGCCACAGACACACATGAGAGAAGCAGAGCCAAGAAGCACGGTAAAGAGACAAAAAGAGAAAAACACCATGATAGGCAAAGAGAAAGAACAGAGAAAATGCAAAGACAATGGAGTAAGCAAAAAGAGTCAACAAAAACAAAAAGAAAGACAAAAAAAGGCAGAGACAAAAAAACAGGAGGAAACCAACCAGGGACAAATGAGAGGCTGGGGTGGGGAAGCAGAGGAGAACAATACTCACCAAAGAGACAGGAGGAGGTGCCGGGAGGAAGAGCTTTCCTCACCAGCATATTCTGTTTCAGAAAAGCAGCAAACTGTGCTAGAATGAATCAGAAAGAATTATAGAATCATAGCCAGCCAGAGAAAGGAGAAAAAGAAATGGAGTAAGAAAAAGATATGAAAATGGTCTAGAAAATGTCACTGGGGGCTTTTTCTGGACTTAGTAAACTGACTTTGCTTTCAGCAGCCCCATGGAATCACATACAAACTGAAAATATAAATGCACCTGCTTCATGGAGCCATTGCCAAGATTCACTGAGCCACAGTAAGTCAAGTACCAGGAAGAGGCCCTAGCACGAAGTAAGGATTCTATAAATGTTAGCTGTCATGTCCCCTTTGCCTGTGAGCTCAGGCAATGCCAGGGGATATGGCTGTTGCTCCCTTCATGATACTTCAAGTCCCATTTCGAACCCAGCTCACCATTCAATCTTCCAGAGCTCCTTAGATTTTCAAGTAATTATCTCCTCCAGAGGCATGCATACAGCTGGCTGGCCCTCTTCATCAAAAGCCTAAGGCGTATTGCCCACCCAGAACTTCGCTCTGGCCACCACTCAAGAAGGTCCAGGCCACAAAGCACTGACATGGACCCTGAGGGCCTGGTCTCTTTTTCCCTTTCATCTTTCCACTCTTACCCTTTGGCTCCACTAAAGGAAACCCAGGGGAAGTGAACAGGTCAGCCTCCTGTCACCTCCACCCTTCTCTGGCTGCCAGCTCTGGCTGCTGCCTCTTCCCTGAACCTCAAGAGGATACATGCTCCTGGATACATCATCAAACATCATTGCCCAGGAGATCTCACCTCAGGGCTGCCCAGCTGGATCAAAGTGGGAGGAGGGGTAGAGCCAATATCTCTCCTTCTCTCCCTACCCACTGAATTCTCCCTTTACTGGAGCTTCTTGCTGTAACACTCACTGATCTCCAAACTCTAATTTCAATTATATCAATATACATCCCAGCCTAATCTAAAACCTATCTGAAGAGAACATAATAAACCTCATCGAAAGTCTCAGGGTAGAAATTTTAACTCTTTAAGAAAACAAAGAAAGGGCAGGATGCCGGTCAAGTTGCCCTACAATCTGATGAATAAGCCAATCAGTAAGCCGACATGACCTGGAAAGCAACCTGACTGCAGGAGTGGCTGGACAAGGTCTGAAACAGAAGCTGTAGCTCCTCTACCTGGGAGTTAGAAAAGTATCTGAGGCCAGTATACATGCAGTCAGCTCACAAAGCCTAAATGCCCATGACACCAAGACAAAGCTATAACCAGTTGGATGATACAGCCCCCTACACACACACCTCATATGATGTATTACCCTGAAAATAATAGCCCTTGGTATTCATTTCAACCTAATTTTATCTGGACAGAAATGTGGGAGAGGTGCCTCTCACATGCCCCCTGGAAAAAGCTGCAGATGGCAATGCTTTTCAACTGCCACATGAAGTCAACTGCAGAGGACAAGGCCCAAGAGAGGCCACTGGACCAGGCACCTGTACCTTGAGCTTGTTTGTGGGTCAGCACAGCTTCTGTCCGCTGCACATGTCTCTTCAGCAGCTGAGAGCTCCCAGTCTGACTGGACTTCTGGGCAGAAGCCACTGTGGTCACTTTGGTCTTAGGACTGGACGTAGGGCTGCTGGACACACTGGAGAGATCCTGAGCAGGGTGAGGAGGACAGCAGCTCAGCCAATGCTGTCTGGGTTTGACCACCAATCAGCATGTTCCCTAGAATTCCCTGGGTAGGAATTCTCCCTGTGGGAACTCAAAAGCCTACAGCACTAGCCCAGCATACAGGAGGCCCCAAGAAACTAAGGCACCAGCTTGGTGGTCCTCATTCCCCAGCAAAAGTGCCCCTTCCCTGCCCACATTACCTCGGAGCCTGAAGGAGAGGCGGGTAGCCTGGCAACTGGTGAGGTGGGTCGACTGCCTCTCTCGGTGACCTCAAAGGCCAGGTCCCTGCGGGTTGCATCCCGGGGCTTCTTCTTCTTCTCAGCATCCTGGTCCCGAGGCTCAGTGCCCATGTGTCCCTCAGCGCGAGTGAGCACACCAGTTAGAAAGTCCACAATCTCATCCTGGTATAAAGAAGGGCCAACACTTGAGTCCTTGGCTGGAGAATAGGGACCTTCCTGACAGCTCCATCTAAGATTGAATACCTTGGCTCTGGTGTCAGTGGTCCCGGACCCTCCCAATGTGCACAAAACCTGGTATAAACCCAACCTCAGCCAGAGACCAGTTAAGAACCCCTGTGAGGTCCTGGCTGGTAGCACAGTGGATAAGGCGCCAGCCTGCGAACCCAAAGGTTGCTGGTTCGATTCCCCAGCCACCAGGTCTCCAGCCAGGTCTGTAGTTGGAGGCAGGTGAAAGGCAACCATACACTGATGTTTTGCTCCCTCTCTGCCTCTCTCTCTGGAAATAATATATAAAATCTTAAAAAAAAAAATAACAAAACCCCTGTGAGGTGATGCTCTGGGGTGGTCATGTACCACTATTTCCCCCACTGCAAATCCATTCACCTCAGTGCTATTCCCACATCTTAGCTCATTACTCTTCTTTCTTCTTATTCTCCCTCTTTCTTTTCTTTTTCTTTGCTTATGATATAGGGCTACCAGAGGCCCAGAAGATAACCCCTCACCCTTCAGAGACACAGAGGCTAGCTACTAGTAATAAGACTAAGCCTAAAAAGCTGCAGAAAGGAAGCTTAGCTGAACAAACACACAAAGCAACTGTGTACCTGAATGCACCTGTCCACCATGCTCTGAGTCAGCCCTTCTGATTTCTTCTTTGCTTTGCTTATTCTAAAAGATAAAAAAAGAGGAAAAGTTCTCCTTCTAAGTAGTCCATTGCATCAAATGGAGATGAGAATGAATTTCTTTTCTACAGGTTACTTTCTAGCTCTCAGGCAGGTATTGCAACCTCTCTGAACCCCAGTCTTCACATCTGCAAAATTGGGAACCATCATGCCTCATTAGTGGAGTTGGACGGTTACACAAAAGGACATACGGGAAGTGCTGGAACTGTGCACTCCAGAAGTCCTATGCCTATGGCCTCACAGACTGAAGATCTCACAAGTCCACCAACACAGGCTCAACATACCCTCCCCCACAAAAAAAGCTGTCAAGTGACCAAGACTACAAGGAATTCTCCCAAATGTCTCTGGGTAAGAAAACAACAAGGTGTGTGGGGGGTGGGCACATTAAATAAAGGGAAAAAAGAAAAGAAAACAACAAGGCAGGTGTGAGCAGGCACTTACTTTAAGTTCTCTAGTTAAGTAAACACAAATGACTGAATCTCTAAGAGTGAACATATTTTTTTTTTTTTTAAAAAAGGAAGCCCCATAAATAACGCAATCACTTTTTCACAACGTTTCATGAAAATACAACTAAAGGCCCTACAGGCAGCCAGTCTTATAACAGAGGAGTGGCTACCTTAATAACTAAAGGTGCTTTTGTAACACCCTCTCAAACTTTGGCTGTTTATACTCCAAAATATATAAAGATGTTTAATGCAAATAAAATGTGTTCACGGCCCTGGCTGACAGCACAGTGGATAAGGCACCGGCCTACGAACACAAAGGTCGCAGATTCAATTCCCCAGCCAGGGCACATAAACAAGGTTGCAAACCAGGTCTCCAGTCAGGTCTGTGGCTGGAAGCAGATGAAAAGCAACCACACGTTGATGTCTCTCTCCCTCTCTGCCTCTCTCCCTTCTCCTCTTTCTGAAAAAATGAAATAAAATCTTAAAAAAAAAAAAAAAAAATGTGTTCACGTTTCCCTTCGGTAAGGAACAAAATGTAAAAAAATGCCTACCACAGTGAAATCATGATGACAAAGACTATATTTACAGGGTCTCAAAGTATCTTCTCTCCACAAGATAACTACTAATTACAAAGGAAAACTGGTAACTTTACCATGGAGAAACCTGGCAGATGCCACCTTAACCCATGATCAAGGTTAACAGCACCAGTGATAAGACACGTTAACACCATGTATCCCCTAAGGAGGTGCACTGATGGCACCTTGCCTCTGTGGCATTACTGCCAAAAACATATCTTCAACCTAATCATAAAAAAATTTCAAAAACCTATATTGAAGGGCAGAGTCTACAAAATAACTGGCCAAAAGTCTTTAAAGGTGTCCAGGTCATGAAAGACAATGATGGACTGAGCAGTCCATCAAGTTCAAGAAGACATGGCACCAACAACAACTTGTGATCCCCAGACTGGACCCTGAACCAGAGCCACTGATAAAATCTGAGTCTGTAGATTAGATAATATAATCACATCAATGTTAATTTGCTGACTTTGATAATTATATATTGATTATATAAGATGTTAATATTTTTAATGCCCCCTTTCAGATTGTGTCTAAACCAGATTAGCCTATAGGTAGCTACCTCCCCAGCTCACAAGCATGGGCCTACCCACCTGAGGTTATCATCAGCTCCCCCAACCACCACCAAACTGTTTTCAGCCCGAATCTTCTCCCGAAAGTCCTCCATGGCTTCAGGATGACACTGCAGGGAATTCTGACCAATAACAAAGAGGACTGGAGTCTTCATATCCAAGAGGAGATCATCCACATCCTAAAACAGGTATAGGGTTTACAATCAGCCAGCTCATATTCACGGAGCACTACTCTGGCCAATCCACTCAGGTCAGCTGGGCCACCACAGTCACTACACACCAACTTGGGTGTGACACACACTCCCTACTCTCACCTGCCCAGCAATCAGTGGCACCCCATGCTTACCCCTCTGGGGCCATCCACAGTAAAAAGAGGGAACCCAAGGCAGACAACAGCAGTGACATACTCCATCACCGACACCTAGAAATAATGGAATGGTTTGTCTCAAGATCAACTGTCTTCCTACTCAACACTGGTCCAAATCCACCAGTCAGCCTCATCTACCCCTCCCTGTCCCGATACCCCTGGAACATCAGCCACGGTGGCAGCAGTAAGAACAAAGAACACAGATGTGCCATTCCACAAGTAGCTACCACCTGGCAAACTAGGGCCCTGAGAGAGGGCCCTAGCAGAGGCTGAACCACAGGATGGGAGGTTTAATATTTCCATCCTGTCAATTCCTTAGACTAGAGGTCTCCTGCTCACTTTTTCCCCCACTCACAGCAAATATCAGTAGAATACAAATATTTTTCTTCTCCCTTAAGTGAAGAAAATCTCCCCATATTGAACTTAATGGGTAGCTCCTAGATACTCCAAATTTCTTAGAGAATTTGCTGTTCTGGGACCAGGGCTACGAAGAGATAACCTCTTCCTCTCATGACCCAAGATGTCATATTTGACTAGACCATAGGAAGCAGCACAGACTTCACTTACTTGATCCACTTGAGAACTAGGGCTCTGGACAGGTCAGGGATACTTATGCAAACTAATGTACACAAAAATGGTATGTAAAATAATAGAAAGGTTCCTCACTGTCTTGGAAAGGGGCAGAACACAAACACAACAGCAAATTTCAGAGCTATTAAAATTTTTGCCTACAAGAATTATTTTGCTTTGTTTTAGGTGGGAGAATACTACTTATGCTTGAGGGGGCGGGGATGAAATTTTTTGAAATATATCTGAATGAAATATTTGGGATTTTCTTTAAAATATCAGCAGAGAGAAAAAATGGGCAGGGATAACATGCAAAAAAGCCTAGCTATGAGTTGATCACTGGTAAAGCTCGGTGAGAGCCCTTTAAGTTTGTTTAAAATTTTCCACAATGAATTTTAAATATATATAAAGCTTGTCTTTTACAGTTGAAATGTAATTATGTAGGTTCAGCATCTAGCGCTGTGCCTGAAACATAAAAGAAGACTCCACAGTAGCAATCAGAAGTAGCAGCAGTATTCTATCCCAGGATAACCTCCAAGTAAAGTGGGTATTACTTACGTGACAGGCCACAAGAGCTCCTGTGTTCCAGCCAATCAAGATAATGGGTTTGTGGGGGAAATGGCTATGAATCTTTGTGGAAAGAGAAATAAGACAGTTAGAAGGCTAAAGATAGGTGCACAAAAAGCCCAGAAGGCTGGGTGTGCCTCAGCAAACTCAAGTAGAGGAAGTCTCACCTCCAGCACTTTGCTTCTCACTGCCCCAATCATATGCTCAAGACACTGAAGAACTCCTACCCCACTTCCATTGTTCAGCAGATGGGTGGCTACAGGAATGACCTAAAGGAAGGAAGTGCCAACCTAGGTCAGTTTCAAGTCTTCTCTCAAATATGCTTAACCTACCCTAATCCATCACCCTAGATAAACACAATTGGAGTTAAAAACAAAAAGAGAGCTGGGGAAGCTCCACATTTAAGTTCATTCGTTTTGACCCCCTGCTGCATTTTGTCTATATTCCCACCCATGACAGAGTTTCTCTTATTCCCATACGTACCTTGCCTAAGCAGGATAGTTGAGATTGCCAGAAACGGTGGCGGCGTGAGGTGGGAAATGCAGAGTTGGAGGGCCCAGAGGAGGCAATAAGAATGAGTGGAGAGCCAGGGAGTTTGCTCTATGGAGAAAGAACACCACCAGAGAACCAGGAAGTAATAGGTGTTTCCTCCACAAAATCTCAAGTGTTGCCATACCTTTTTATCCCAACCAATGCTAACTTGCCTATGAAACTGTTAAATATCATCTATAACCAACTATCAATGAAAAAAATTAAATAATTCACTTACTATCCTCTTGCCAAAGTTCTAAGACCAGATTCTAAGTCCTGAGGCACCCAACTTACTGGTTTGTTATGAGAAAGTACTCCCACAGCAGGGTCCCAGGGCCTCTTCAGCAGGAGGGACAAGGCTTCAGCTCCTGCAGCCCCGGTCTTTGTGTTGGATGACACAAGCATCCGGTCAATCAAGGTAGGAATCTAGAAGGAAGAACAAAGGTGCTTCCAGTGTGAAGCAGGAGACCCTGCCTATAAGCAGCGATTACGTAGGAGAAAGAGCCCCACTAGGAGCCAGACAGACTTCAACTATGCCTCTGAACTTCACTCAGGAATAAAAATACAAAGCTGGTTGAAAAGTATGCCTCCCACCATTAAAGGTAAATGGGTACAATCCTTTGGAAAGATACCTGGTGCTATATATCATAAAATTTAAATTTAAGCCCTAGCTGGTGGCACAGTGGATAAGGCACCGGCCTGCGAACCCAAAGGTCACTGGTTTGATTCCCAGCCAGGACAACATAACCAGGTTGCCAGCCAGGTCTCCAGCCAGATCTGTAGCTGGAGGCAGGTGAAAGGCAACCATACGTTGATGTTTCTCTCCCTCTCTGCCTCTATCCCTTCCCCTCTCTCTGAAAATAATAAATAAAATCTTTTTTAATTTTAAATTTATTCCTATCCCTTAGGAACCTTTTCTAAAATTTTTATCAGAGATACACATACATGTGCAGCACTCATGCATGCACACTCACACATGCATATGCACACATGGGATGGTGGTTACACAAAAGACAACTTGACTCTAAATAACAATAAGAGAATAGTTAAACCAATTATCTACATAATTCAGTATTAAGGGTTAATTTTAAATGTTTTAAATAATTTGTAATAAGGAAATAATTTTGCAAAAATGTTAAAGATAAAGCAGAAAATGTAAAAATTATCTCTACTCAGGAAAAAATATTGTTAATATGCCAGAATGTTAACAGTGATCTTTATGGAGTTATTTATGGCCAACAGACACATGAAAATATTTTCAACATCGCTAATCATCAGGGAAATGCAAATCAAAACCACAACAAGGTATCACCTCACATCTGTTAGAATAGCTATTATCAATAAAGCAACAAACAAGGGTTAGTGAGGATATGGAAAACAGGGAACCCTTATGCACTATTGGTGGAATTGTAAACTGGAGCAACCACTATAGAAGACAGTATGTAAATTCCTCAAAAAATTAAACACAGCTACCAAATGGTCCAGCAATTCCACTTCTGGGTATTTATCCAAAGAAATCATAAACACAAACTCAAAAAGATATATGCACCCCCTCCATGTTCACTGCAGCATTATTTAAAATAGCTAAAATATGGAAGCAACCTAAGTGTCTGTCAATAAATAAATAGAGAAAGAAGATGTGGTATGTATATACAATGGACTATTACTCAGCTATAAAAAGAATGAAATCCTGCCATTTGCAAAACATGGATGGACCTATAGGGGTCTGTACCAAGTGAAATAAATCAGAGAAAGACAAATACCATATGATTTCACTTATATGTGAATTTAAAAAATATAATAAAAAACAAACAAGCCTGAGATAAACTCATAGATACAGAGAACAAACTGATGGTTGCCAGATGGGATGAGGATTGGGGGATGGGTGAAAAAGGGGAAGAGATTAAAAGGTACAAACTGACAGTTATAAAATAGTAACAGGATGTAAAGTACAGAGTAGGAAATACAGTCAATAATATTGTAATGACTATGTATGGTGTCAGATAGCACTAGACTTTTCAGGGTGATCACTTTAAAAAGTATGTAACTATTTAATTATTATATTGTACACCTGAAACTAGTATTATATTGTAGATCAACTATATGAGTAATTTTTTTAAATAATAGAAGTTTAAAAGTTAATAGCAACAACAAAAACAATGGGAAGGGCTCATTCTAGGCACAGACTGCCTGAAGTCAAGGATTCCAGTCAGAAAGGAGGAGGACGCAGGGCTAGTAACTAAGGCTAGGGCTGAACTGAAAAAGATCTTCACTCTAAACAGGCCATTTCTTTTTAAAAACGTTTTATTTATTGATTTTTAGAGTGGGGAAAGGAAGAAGAAAGAGAGGGAGAGAAACATCAATGTGTGGTTGCCTCTCATGCACCCCCAACTGGGACCTGGCCTGCAATCCAGGTACATGCCCTGACTAGGAATCGAACTGCTGGCCCTTTGATTCACAGGCTGGTACTCAATCCACTGAACCACACCAGGCAGCATCAAACAGGCCATTTCTTTGTAACTTATAACTTTATGCCACTCAACACTTTGAGGCAGAAGATCTGATCTAATTAGACCTTAAAAGCTTTTACCTGGCAGTAGAATACATCCCTAAAATGACTAAGTCTTGAAACTCACTTTCTGTCAAAATAGAATGCTTAGAAATAACTCATCTTTAACCAACTTCCTTGCTAGAAGCTAAGTTGGCCACGCTCCTCCATCTTTCCAGCATTGCATCTCTCTCAACAGACAATTCAGAGGCTGGGTCTATACCTTCTCTGCTCCCTTCACAAAGGATCTAACGGTGAGTGAAAGTAGCTGGGTAAAGAGCAAAACCATCCACCTACATTTTTATCCAGCAAGTGCAACATGGAAAGTTTGGGGAAACAGCCCAAGTGTTTCTTGTGAATCTGACAGTTATGGGAAAATAATTATAAGAGTCTGATGGAACTGCTGAAAATGAAACCTAGAGTGGAGAGCACCTCAGTCTAGGGCTCTTGCAGACTGATGTGCTAGTGCTCTCTGCCATTCCCATTAATCTGCACTGTGACTTGGCAGCAACACCTGTGCGCACCTATGGAGTTCCCCCAGAGGTCTATCATAATAATAAAACCTAGACATCACCCCATTTACTTGGGAATATCCAGACAGTAACTTAAATATGGAAGCCATGCAAATTTCCTTAAAAGGAGCATTACACTGCAGACATGCTGGCTACATACAGTAAGGCCAAGTTCACTAGAGAAGTGGACCTCTGGGTACTACCAGCATTCATCTGCAGAGCACATGCACCACTGTTATACTTTTACCATGGGTAGAGTGCTATGGACCAACACTTAAAATTCCTGAAATACTCTCAGGCTTCCACTCTCTGCTGTGTCTTATCTTGGCCCCACACCACCCACCATTCACCTTCTGGGCCCAGGATTCCACTGAAGACCAGCAACGAAGGGATAGTCTTGGGCTATCTTTTCATTGGCCTCTTTATTCACTAGAAAATAGGTTCTATCAGAGTAGAGGGCATTTCTATTTTTCTCATCTCAGTGCCTGGCACATTACAGGCACAAAATAAATTATTTGTTTTATAAACATTAAATTTCCTACCATGAATATCATTACTGCATCTAGTCCTGAGTTTTATTTCTGCACTAAACTACCCTGCTTTTGCTTTCAAAAAACTCAGCATCCTTCAACTGAAAAATAAGCAGGAAACAATGAGTATGAAAATTTGGGGGTATGGCTGGGAAAGCTTGTTGGCCAGGCTAACTGTAGCAACAAAATAGGCCACCTTCCAGCAAATGAGAAGAAAAATTAAGGAAAAAATAAAGTCAAGAATTGAATTAATCCAAGTTGTGTGAAGCCATCTGTATTCGAGCAAAACACTCTAAAAATTCCAAGAACCTATAAACTTATATAATCATTAACAGCTGCTGTAGGTTTACTTGGCCAAATTTTGTGCCAAGCATTCTATCTGGATTAACTAACTTAATTTTCACAAAAATCCTACACCTGGCTGGTGTGGTTCAGTGTATTGAGCACTGGCCTGCAAACCAGAGTCACAAAAATCCTACATAGGTATATGATTAGCCATGTTTTAGAGATAAAGAAACTGAGACACTAATCCAAGATGGCACAGCTCTTTAGTGAACACAATGAGGAGCCAGGCAGTATGCCCTTAGAACCTGCACTGTACAACACTGAACACAGCCCAGGGCAGTAACTGAAATTGTAATAGACAGGATTCATGAAAGGAAAAAAAAAAAAAAAGAAAAGTTTAGGGGGAGACTTCCAGTCAGGACAGTGGTGTAAGTAAACACAACTTGCCTCCTCGCACAACCACATCAAAATTACAACTAAACAATAGAATAACCATTATTTAGAACTGTCAGAAATTGAATTGATCAGAAGTCCTGCCACTACAAAATTAAAGAAGAAAACCACATTGAGACTGGTAGGAGGCACGGAGATATGCAAAAGCTAGTCCCATACCCACATGCAGTGGATAAAAATCAGAAGGGTGACCTAAGGAGCGAGGGGTCCCATCCTCACACTAGGATCCCCAGACCAGGGTTTCAGTGCCAGGAACACGAGTCCCCATAACTGCTGGCTGTAAAGAACCGGCGGGGATTGAGGCTGTGTAAGACAGAAGGTGCTGGAGTTTCAGGCAGTTCCTCTTAAAAGGCTAGCACACAGACTTATTTGGACTCACTCACTCTGAGCTCCAACATAGGGGCAGCAGATTGAAAGGCATCAGGAACATACCAGGAGGAACTTGAATAGTGCAGCATCAGGGTTAGAGCTGAAAGGCAAGTTTTCTTCCAGACAGAAGTGCATACTTTTCTTAGTTGACTCAGGCCTGGCACTAACAGCAGCCAGCCTTGGTTCACAAGTGCCTGAGCAGTTCCAAGTCAGCATAAGTAGCAGTCATCTGTAGGTAGCTCTGTGTGACCCTTGACAACACAGGCGGTGGCTGACCTTGGATATGCCAATAGCAATCAAGGCTCAACTTCAACAGGAGGGTGTACCCAACTTACATGGTGAGCACACCTTGAGTCCCCAGCTTGGGCAATAGAGCAGGCTGTGCCACTGGACTCTACATGGCACCTACTGCATTAGGCCACTCTACCAAGCCTGGGATATATAGCAGCCTCTACCTAATACAGAGAAACAAACACAGGAAGGTGGCCAGAAGAGACAAAGAAAGACAGGCCAAATGAAAGGAAACAACAAAACTCCAAAAGAAAACAAAATGGAAACAAGCAATCTACTAGATGCTAAGTTCAAAACACTGGTTATAAGGATGCTCAGGGAACTTAGTGAGGACCCTAAATAGCATCAAGAAAAATTCCATCAGAAATGAAGGAATAAAGACAAATTTTACAGGGATTAAACAGGAAAGCAGATGATGCTGGGAATCAAATTAGTGATTTGGAATATAAGGAAGCAAAAAACAACCAATCAAAACAGCAAGAAGAAAAAAAGAATCCAACAAAATGAGGATAGTGTAAGGAGCCTCTGGGACAACTTCAAACACATCAACATTCACATCATGGGGGTGCTGGAAGGAGAAGAGAGAGAGGGAGCAAGAAATTGGAAACATTTGAAAAAATGACAGAAAACTTCCCTAACTTGGTGAAGGCAATGGGCATACCAGTCCAGGAAGCACAGAGGATCCCAGACAAGATGAAACGAAAGAGGCCCACACCAAGACATACCATAGTTAAAATGCCAAAGGTTTAAGACAAAGAGAATCTTTTTTTTTTTTTTTAACAAAAGGGAGATATAAGTCAACATCTTCATATATAGTTATAGGTATTTTTGATGAGAATACTTAAATGCAAATGGCATACAAGCTAATGTTAAGGTACAACAGTACAGCTATTTTGTTAATATCTGTAAGTTCATTTTTTTTAGTTATCATTTTTAGCTAGAGGGTAAGGAAGAGAGGCAGGAGGGAGAGAGACATCAATGTATGGTTGCCTTTCACCTGTCTCCAGCTATGGACCTGGCTGAGGACCTGGCTTGCAACCTAGTTGTGTGCCCTGGCTGGGAATCGAACCAGCAACCTTTGGGTTTGCTGGCCAGCACCTTATCCACTGTGCCACCAGCCAGGGCTGAAAGAGAGAATCTTAAAAGCAGCAAGAAAAAAGGTAGTTAATTAGCTATAAGGAAGCTCCTATAAGACCATCAGCTGATTTCTGAAAAGAAACTTCACAGGTTAGAAGGGACTGGCAAGAAATACTCAAAGTGATAAAAAGGACCTACAACCAAGACAACTCTTCCAAGCAAAGCTATTATTTAGAATTGAAGGCAGATAAAGAGCTTCCCAGACAAAAATAAGCTAAGGAGTTCATCACCACCAAACCAGTGTTAAATGAACTGTTAAAGGGTCTCTTTAAGAAGATCAAGAATATGAACAATAGCCCTGGCTGGTGTCACAGTGGATAGGTGCCGGCCTGTGAACCCAAAGGTTGCTGGTTCGATTCCCAGCCAGGGCACATAACCAGTTGCAAGCCAGGTCTCCAGCCAGGTCTGTGGCTGGAGGCAGGTGAAAGGCAACTATACATTGATGTCTCTCTCCCTCTCTGCCTCTCTCCCTTTCCCTCTCTCTGGAAATA
>PVIW01006348.1:0-11162 GCA_004026585.1 Noctilio leporinus | reverse complement strand
AGGGCACATAACCAGGTTGCAAACCAGGTCTCCAGTCAGGTCTGTGGCTGGAGGCAGGTGAAACGCAACCATACATTGATGTCTCTCTCCCTCTCTGCCTCTCTCCCTTCCCCTCTTTCTAAAAATAATGAAATAAAATCTTTAAAAAAAAAAGTACTTAAAAAAAAAAGAACAGAAACAGAATCATAGCTACAGAGAACATTTTGATGGTTGCTAGATAGGACGGTAGTCAGGGAGGTGGATGAAAAGGTGAAGGAATTAAGAAGTATAAATTGGTAGTAACAGAATAGCCATGGGGATGTAAAGTACAGCACAGGGAATAGAGCAGTCAAAGAACATATATGCATGATCCATAGACTTGGACTATGGTGTGGGGATTATCTGAGGGAGTGGGAAAGGGGGTGCTGGGTAGAGGGGGCAAAGAGGGAAAAACTAAGACAACTGTAATAGCATAAATAATAAAATATAATGTAAAAAAAAACAGAACAGTTTAACTTCATGCGATACTGTCAAAGAGTGAGCAGAAAAATAGATTTGTTTTTTAGACAATTTTTAAAAATTTTTTAACAATTTTATTTATCCATTTCCAGAGAGAGGAAGAGGGAGGGATAATAGAAGGAGAGACACATTTATGTGTGAGAGATACATTGAATTGCATCTCGCACAACCCCAACTAAGGACCTGGCCTGCAACCCAGGCACATGCCCTGACTAGGAATAGAACCACCAACTTTGGTTTGCAGGCTGGCACCCAATCCACTAAGCCACACCAGCCAGGGTAAGAGAATTATTAAAGTCAAAATGTTGCTACTAAAGGATCACTCCATGAGGAGAGATTGAGGCATGAATGGACACCTCCCCATCCCCCATCCCTGAACTCTGAGCTCACAGACCTACTTCTGGCCCTTTCTCAACACTCCTGCCTGGTAAACCCTTCACTTCTCCCTGATAATTCAATTTCTTTCTCAGCTCACCTCAGAAGTGACTCAAACCACAAGCTGCAGGGCTACATGTATACTCTGGTTTTCAAGCCCACACCTTATCCCAGAGCTGGCAAGGCTGAAGACATTTACACCAGACAAAAATGTGAAATGATACTATGTCTCCTATTTTAATAGCAAACCTGGCAGATTCAGTCATGCCCTCCTAGCTGACCAAGCAATGACCTTGCCAAGCCCCACTTCCTGAACCCACAAGCAGAGGCTGGCTATCCAGCATACGGCAGACACCAATCATAGCCTTACTTTTCCTTTCAGTGTCTGCAAAGCATCCAGGTAGGCTGCCAGCATGGGCAGACTCAAGGTCTCCACCAGGGTAGTGTGCAGCCACTGGATCAGCTTGGTGTCCCAGCTCACACTTGCCAGGGCCTGTCGCACTCTCCTCGCACACTTGTCCACAGCAACACGGCGTAGCACTGGCTCATTGCAAGCCTGAAAGACATACATGGAGTGATAAAACATGAGGTCCATCTTGTCAGCGATGCGGGATAGAGGGGTGCACACGCGCATACAGTGGGCAGCTTTGGGAGTCTCACCCCTTCATTAGCCAAGCGGGCAAGCCGATCAGATTGCAGTGCTTTGAGGATCTTGTTAAATAGCTTGTTCTGGGCCATTGTCCAGCCCGTTCTGTAAGGGAAACTTCAAGGAATTAAAGTCAAACCCTAGGAATAATCCCCATGCATATATACTATACGAAGATTATGCCATGTCTTTTGTTCCCACTATAAAATAGCATAACTCAAAGTAGCTCAGTCTAAGACTACCAAACCAAAGCACAAAACCAAGATTCTGGTCCCAGTTCTACCAATGAGACACCTTAGCATATACTGGTATTAATAACACACTACAAGTCAAAAACACCTGACATTTCATTAAAATAGAAAAGGCCACTAGAAAATTAAGAAGACAAAATACTCAAAACAAAAACAGTGGGCAAAGAACAGGAAAAGGAAGTTCACGTAGTCAACCCTGTTCAAAATCAAATATGCAAATTAAAGTATTTTTCACCTATCAAATGGGTAAAATTAAAAAGTTTAATGCTACTCTGTGTTGTGAGGATGTAAGAAAATAGGTCTCTCTTTACTTTGGTAAACAAGTATTAATTAGGCATCTTCTGTTACCTTTCAGTGTCTTTAGGAAGAATATTGCTCAGAGTTGGGGTAACAGTAATTAAGATTGACTGGAGTGGAGGGGGACTTTGAATTTGCTAATTGTGTAACAGACAGAAAGATAAAAAATACATGGTGAAAAACAGAGAGATGTTAGTATAGAGTAGAAGACTAGGAAGTGGCAGAACAGTTACTGCAGCCCTGGCTGGTATGGTTCAGTAGATTAAGCGTTGGCTTATCAACTAGAATCCTTACTGTTTGGGTTCCCAGCCAGGGCGCATGCCCAGGTTGCAGACCAGGTCCCCAGTTAGGGATGTGCAAAAGGCAGCCAGTTTATGTTCCTCTCCCTTTCTCCCTCCCGCCCCTCTTTCTACAAATAATAAAATATTTTTTAATCATTTTTTACAAAAAGATAGCTACTTCATTTTGTTATATTTCTGTTCTATTTTTGTTCCTGAAGCTAACTTAAATAGGGCTCTTATTTTAGTCTGAGGTTCTGGTACACTAAAATGCTTGCTCATCTTGTCTGCCTTTTCATGTGAAATATTAACCTTGTAAAATTCAAATACATCTGCAGTGGAGCCATTCTTCTATCTACTAAGGGATTATTTTAGCCACTATTGGGTAAATAATTAGCTTGACTAGCACTAAAAAGACTTCATTGTGACTGATTTTGACTTGTAGAGTATTATTATTATGAGTATTATGCTGATGTCTCATGGGCAGAACTGGGACCAGAATCTTTGTTTTGTGCTTTAGTTCGGTGGTCTTAGACTAAGCTATTCTGAGTTATGCCATTTTACAGTGGGAACAAAAGACATAGCATAATCTTTGTACAATGTGTACAAAGATTCTAAGATGACATTCTAAGTCCTATAAATGGGAGCACAAACTCAAACCTTCATACTCCTTATCACACTAAGCCCTTGGGGACTGAGCAGAAGACACTGAACCTTGACTTAGGGACAAGTAATTTGAGCCTTTCAGCTTTCACCGTATCAGAGTGGCCAAACAATTTCAACACCCCTTACTTGACTGCACACCTGCATCCTTCCCATCACACCCCACCAAGAAGGTACCCTATTTTCTGCACCTTATTTTTTTAAGAACACCAATAACATGACCCAGTCACTATAAAGAGGGAGGATAAATTATCCTTTTTTTCTGTTTTTGTTTCTGTATTACATTTATCCCATTTCCCCCCACTGCTCTTCTCTGCCCCTCCTCCCCATTCCCCACCCCCACAGTCAATCCCACATGTTGTCCAGGTCCATGGGTCATCCATGCTAGTTTCTTGACTAAACTGTTTCCCTTCTTTCTCCCTGCCCCCTTCTCTGCACACTGAAAGTTTGCTCCTTGTTTCCATGTCTCTGATTCTGTTTTGCCTGTTTTGCTTGTTTGGTTCATTCGTCTCCTGCAATGGGTGAGATAATATGGTATTTATCTTTCACTGAACTGGCTTATTTCACTAAGCATTATACTCTTCTGCTCCACCCATGTTGTCACAGAAGGCAGAAGTTTCTTCTTTCTTTCTGCTGTGTAGTATTCCATTGTGTAAGTGTACCAAAGTTTTGTGATCCATTTAGCCACTGATGGGCACTTAGGCTATTTCCAGTTCTTGGCTATTGTAAATAGTGCTGCTATGACTATAGGGATGCATAAGTTCTTCTGAATTGGTGTTTCAGGGTTCTTTGGGTATAATCCTAGCAGTGGAATCACTGGGTCAAAAGGTAGTTCCATGTTTAGTTTTTTGAGGAAATTCCATACTGTTTATCATAGTGGCTGCACCTGTCTGTTCCCACCATGCACCAGGGCTCCCTTTTCTCCATATCCTCGCCAGCACATTGTTGATTTGTTAACAATGGCCATTCTGACAGGTGTGAGGTGGAATCTCTTTGTGGTTTTAATTTGTATCTTTTTGAGGGCTAGTGATACTAGGCATTGTTTCATATGCCTATGGGCCCTTCTATGTCCTCCTCAGAGAAAGAGTCTGTTCAGGTCTTTTGCCCATTCTTCAATTGGGCTGTCTCCCTAGTATTTAGTCACATAAGTTCTTTATATATATATAATTAAAATATATATATATATATATATACATATATATATTCTTTTAAAAGATATTATTTATTGTTTCTAGAGAGAGGGGAAAGGAGGGAGGCAGAGAGGGAAAGAAACATCAATGTATGGTTGCCTTTCACCTGCCTCCAGCTACAGATCAGGATGGAGACCTGGCTTGCAACCTGGTTACGTGCCCTGGCTGGGGAATTAATCCAGCAACCTTTGGGTTTGCAGGCTGGCACCTTATCCACTGTGCCACCAGCCAAGGCAGTTCTTTATATATTTTGGAGATCAAACCCCTGTCTGAGGTATCACTGGCAAATGTTTTCCCATACAGTTGGTTCCCTTTGAATTTTGCTGGTGTTTTCTTCAGCTGAACAGAAACTTTTCAGTTGGATATAGTCCCATTTGTTTATTTGTTCCTTTATTTCCTTTGCCCTTGGGGAAGCATTGGTGAAAATATTTGCTGTGTGGGATATCTGAAATTTTAATTCCTATGCTTTCCTCTAGGACTTTTATGGTGTCACAGTTTAAGTCCTTTATCCATCTTGAGTTTATTCTGGTGTATGGTGTAAGTTGGTGGTCTAGTTTTATTTTTTTGCATGTCCCTGTCTAGTTCTCCCAACACCACTTGTTGAAGAGGCTATTTTCACTCCATTTTATGTTCCTTCCCGCTTTGTGGAATATTGATTGACCATAGAGTCCTGGGTTTATCTCTGGGCTCTATATTCTGTTCTATTGATCTATAAGTCTATTCTTATGCCAGTACCAGACTGTTTTAATTACAGTGGCCTTGTAGTATAGTTTGATATCCAGTACTGTGATTCCTCCTACCTTTTTTTTTTTCTCTCTCAAGATTGCTATGGCTATTTGTGGGCATTTTTGGCTCCATATAAATTTTTGAAGTATTTTTTCTAGATCTGTGAAATATGTCATTTGTATTTTAATTGGGATTGCATTGAATCTATAGATTGCTTTGGGTAGTATGGACATTTTCATGATGTTAATTCTTCCCATCCATGAACATGGTATATGTTTCCATTTATTTGTATCTTCCTTAATTTCTTTCTTCAGTGTTCTGTAGTTTTCTGAGTACAAGTCTTTTACCTCTTTGGTTAAGTTTATTCCTAAGTACTTTATTTTTCTTGTTGCTATGATAAATGGGATTTTTTTTCTAGTTTCCATCTCTGATGTTTCATTGTTGGTATACAAATATGCTTTTGGTTTCTGAATACTGATTTTTATATCCAGTTATTTTGCTAAATTTGCTTATTAGATTGAGTCAGTTTTTGATGGAGTCTATTGGGTTTTCTATGTACACTATCATGTCATCTGCAAACAATGCCAGTTTAATTTCCTCCTTTCCAATTTGGATGCCCTTGATTCCTTTCTCTTGTCTGATGGCGAGAACTTCCAAAACGATGTTAAACAGAAGTGGAGAGAGTAGGCAGCCTTGTCTTGTTCCTGATTTTAGGGGGAAAGCTTTTAGTTTTTGCCCCATAAGAATGATATTGGTTGCAGGTTTCTCATATATGACCTTTATTATTTTGAGATATACACCCTCTGTTCCCATTTTGCTGAGCATTTTTATCATAAATTGTTGCTGTCCTTTATCAAATGCTTTTTCAGTAACTATTGATATGATCATATGGTTTTTGTCTTTCATTTTGTTTACGTGATGTATTACGTTTAGTGACTTATGAATGTTTTACCATTCTTGCATCCCTAGGATGAAACCCACTTGATCATGGTGTATGATCTTTTTCATGTATTGCTGAATCCAGTTTGGCAATATTTTGTTGAGAATCTATGTTCATCAGAGATATTGGCCTGTAGTTTTCTTTCTTAGTTGTGTCTTGACCTGGTTTTGGGTAAATTATCCTTTGTAATTCCTTTTGTACAACTATCCCACTGTCCTTGGAAGGAGTAAATACCCTCTAGAAAAGAGAAAAATATGGTCCAACTTCTTTCCCTTCAGTAAAATAAATCATACCTATTTACAACTGACCAGAGTTACACAATTCAAGAGAATACTCAGAGCCATTACTCTAACCAGTTCTGCAATGAAAAAACAGATGTGTGACCTCTATCTCCTTGACTGTAAAACGGACATGGATCTCAGGTTTCTCTAGTAATAAAAATTCAGGTTAGCTGTAAATATTGATGGAAGCAAAAGTTGTAAGACAGCAGGAGTCCATAATCCCAGAGTTCTTCTGAAGTTCTCCTTGCTACACTCCCTTTTCAATCTCCAAATCTCCTTTGTAACACTCTTGTGGGTACCAGAAGCAGTACTGGGTTTCAGAAAATTGTCCTTTTAATTATTTCCCCCTAGGTCTCTTGGCTTATTCCTGCAACTTCATCAGGATCCTGTCAGGTTTTGCTGAGGTGGAAATAAAAGACCCAAGGCTATCTGTGGTAAAATTTTCAAATTTCTAATTCTGTCAAAAAATGTATAAGGTACCCATATTGCCAGCAATAATGCTCATTTATAGGTTAGGCAACAAATATAATTTCTTCATGTTCAAAAATCTCTTAAGCTTTCTCAAAACCTATTGATCATGCTGCAAACTTTAATTTTAAGGACAGCAAATGAGGCATAACTTATTTATGAGACACCAACAGCATTCCCAAAATTATCCTGCTCTTTATTATATAACAGGATATTTTCCCCATTTGTTTTCCTCACTGTATATTTATTCTGAAACCCAAAATGATGGCAGCAAGGAAAATTAAGTGAACAAAATGTGGAGGTTAGAAAACATTTAAAAATTACTTCTATACATCAATGACAGCTAAAATTAAATTTAAAAACCACAATGTTGAGAGTCTAAAATCCCAGAGAAAGTTCTTAGGACTGTTGCTGGATATAGAACAAAGTGATTCCAAGAACTAAAATATGTTCTCTATATTTTGTCAGCTTTGTGGAAGGCTGGAAAATTAAGAGGGCAGGATAAAAAAGATCTAACTGAAGATTAAGAGCATGCAAAAGATATAATTAAGGAAAAACTTAAAAACAGAAGACAGAATTTTAAATACAAGTCTAAACACTCAAATAACTGACGGGAACTGCGGTGAGTCAACAAAGGCCCCCTACCTAAATCTATTCAATTTCCAAGAGTGTAAAAATGCCTATTCTTCATTTCTTAGATGAGGTCAGATAATCTTACGTTTTCCATGCTCTGACTGAACCTATACAATGTTTCGACCTCTGGATCATCTTAACCAAAACAGTCAAAAGTCACATTGGTCATAGAAAAGCCTTATATTTTCAAACGTAATTCTTCTTCTTTTTTTTTTTTAAAGATTTTATTTATTATTTCCAGAGAGGGGGAAAGGGGGAGAGGCAGAGAGAGACATCAGTGTAAGGTTGCCTTTCACCTGCCTCCAGCCATGGACCTGGCTAGAGACCTGGCCTGCAACCTGGTTATGTGCCCTGGCTGGGGATCAAACCAGCTACCCTTGGTTTTGAAGGCCAGTGCCTTATCCACTGAGCCACTTAGCCAGGACCTAATTATTCTTTTCTCTGATACAAACTAATTTTTCAAGAGAAACTAATTCAATATGAAAATGTCTAAGGGATTTTTTTTTTTTTTTTTGACCAGAAATCTAATAGGGAGAGACAAAGAACTAGAGATATGAAATAGGTCGTGCTTACTATTTCAGATTATAAATTTTTGTTTGCATAAACACCAGGAGAAAGGAAGGAAAAAAATGAAGAGGAAAAAGGGAGGGAGGTAGGGAGAGAGGGAGGAAAGGGAAATAAAGAACATAAAGATCTTGGTTTCAAAAATTTCAAATATCCCATCTAAGATTAATATACAGATATGTACAATATTGAGAGAGATCATTAGAGCAAATTTAGAAAAGGAGAATGGTTTTCTTTTGTCTGAATTCAAAGAAGTTCTGATTTCTAAGATAAGACAACATGCTTTGTGACACTTAAAGACTCTTTTACTGAAATATTGGAAATATCCTAAAATCCATTTGAGCATTGCTGAGACATATCATGTATCAGGAATATTTTACTGAGTGTCTTTCAAAAGCTATACATCTAATTAAACTTGACACGTGAGAAACATTTTGTGGAGGGAAAAAGCTGATGCAACTTTTTCAGGACAACATTACTACCCCAGCAAAATGTAAACTATTTTCTTTTTTAAAATCGTTTTCTTTTTTCCTTTTTAAAAATTAATCTTGGAGAGAGAAAAATAAGAGAGAAATATCAATTTGTTTTTCTACTTATTTATCCACTCATTTGCTGCTTCTTGTATATGCCCTGACCGGGAACCAAACCAGCAACCTTGGCATATCGGGACAACACTCTAACCAACTGAGCTGCATGGCTCAAGTCACACAACTCTGGCAAGCAGACACAGGAAAATGATCTAGACTAGAGGTCAGTAAATGTTTTCTACAATGAACTAGATAGTAAATATTTGAGTCTATGGCCATATAGTCTCTGTCACAACCATTCAATTCTGCAGTCACAATGCAAAAGCAGCCATGGACAATACCTAAAAGGGTGGGCATAACCTTGGTCCAATAAAACTGCATTCACAGACATTGAAATCTGAGTTTCATGTGTCTTCTTTGGATATTTTTTTCAACCACTTTCAAATGTGAAAACCAATCTTAGTTCATGGGCTTATAAAGACAAGCAATTGGTCTGATTTGGTGCATGGGCCCTAGCTTGGTAACACCTGATCTACACAATTCAATCAGTCAGAGAAGATCTAAACAATTTCACAAATTATCAGGCATTACTACAGAAAGTTAAGAGTTGGTTGAGGGAGGAGGAGGCTTCAGTTTCTATGCATAGAAAGTTATCTGAAGTTATCTAAAAGTTCAGAACTGAAGTAATTCAAGAGGGGAAAACAAAACACTAACAAAGAAAATTAAGTTTCTGACTTCATTGAAAGATCTCTGAGGAAAAACAAATTTCTAGTCCTATAGTTCATGAGTTCTTCATGTGGGAAACTATAATTTTATGTAATTTTATACAGGAAGAAAAGAAACAGCAATTTAACAATCAAGTCAAGGGAAAGAATGGCAACAAGATGATTATAATCAGAGCAGAGGGAACTAACTGCAAGCTCCAAACAAGTTAGGGATCCAGAATTTGGGGACAAAGTCATAAAATGATGATCTCTGAAAGTGAAGCCAGTATCATCAAATAATAAAATTAACTGTGTGCAAAAGTAACCTACCTGAAGAGATGGTTTGTAAGCCTGTTGCTAATAAGGACACCTCTAAAATCTCATCAGACACGAAAAAACATGATCTGAGATAAACTGAGCGCTAATTAATCTTATCAACCTATGGTAATGTAGTAACATAAGGATGGAGGTCCCCATGGAGAAAAATAAGCCAAAAACAAGAATCTGTCAGTGTTTCTCTACGGGACTAGGCATGAAGCTTTGTCCTATGAGGCCAATTCTGTGAGCCCTTTTACTTTAAGGAAAGATGGGTGGACTTAACTACTTTGTTGAAAGAGGAATACTCCAGGACACACTGCACTTCTGGAATGGAATGGCTTCTCAGACTCTCCTACTGAGAATCAATGCTCTGGGAACATTGAGGGAGGATTGAGATCATGCATATAAAGTGCTTGCCACAATGCCTCATACCTAGAAAGCACCTGATAAATAGTGGTTCTTCATTACTATCACTGTTGCTATTTTTTATTATTTACTCTAACAACAATGATATACTATTTTGGTAAATTCATGGGCTCTGGTAATACACCAGTAGTTAATCTTCACTAATAGCAGTTTTTCTCTTTATCCAATGCTCTAGAGAACATTTCCCCTTCTTAGGGCACAATGTTAATTCCAATTCAAAATCTTAAACAATTTCTTCACAAGCTCTTCAATCAAAGTACAGAGCTGCTCCACTTTTAATAGCCACCACCTTGATCACACAAGCACACCTGCTCAATCTCATTCCCAACTTTTGACCAGGCACATAAATCATGACAACTGCCTCAAACTTCCTTACCCTCTTCCTACCAAATATCTTCTTTCTTTTTATTATAAAATAAGATCTCGCCATCATTATGGCAAGTATACCAGCTACTAACTCCTGTGTAAGATTTTAACATTCCCTTACACGTGACAGATAAACGAAAGAGCCATCAGGGACATGCAAATTAAAACTACATTGAGATGTCACTTCCCAATGTCTAGCATGCTGATAATAAAAAAAAACATGCGTAATAAATATTGGCAAAGATGTAGAGAAGTTGGAACTCCCCTATACTACTGGTAAGAACATAAAACTGTTCCCTTGGAAATCAGTTTAGAAAGTCCTCAAAAGTTAAACATGGAGTTACCATATGACCCAGCTACCCTACTTCCAGGTAAATATGCAAAAGAACTGAAAACATATGTCCACACAATAACAAGTACATGAATATTCACAGAAGTATGTTCATAACATCCAGAAAGTGTTGGCAATCAAAATACCCATCAACAGAGGAACAAATAAACAAAATGTGGTATATCAGTACAATGAAATATCATTTGGCAATAGAATAGAATGAAGTACTGACTCATGCTATAACATGAACCTTGAAAACATTACACTAAGTGAGAGAGAAGCCAGACACAAAAGCCACATATTATATGATTCCATTTATATAAATGTTCAGAATAGGCAAAGTTAGAGAGATACAAAGGAGATTGGAGGGGTTGGAAGGCAATGAGAAGTGACTATTAATGGACATGAAGTTTCTTTTTGGGGTGATATAAATGTTCATCAAATTGATTGTTGTGATTAGTATATGAAAATGTACACATTAATAAGAACCTATGCACACCTATGTTCATAGCGGCACTATTTACAATAGCCAAGTGCTAGAAACAGCCTAAGTGCCCATCAGTGGATGATTGGATCAAAAAACTTTGGTACATTTACACAATGGAATTCTATATAGCAGAAAGAAAGAAGGAACTTGTACCCTTTGCAACAACATGGATGGAACTGGAGAGTATTATGCT
>PVIW01006347.1:0-88720 GCA_004026585.1 Noctilio leporinus | reverse complement strand
GGGTGGGTGAGGAGGGGGACGAAGGGGAGCAAAAAGGGGATGGATGTAATACAACAACAATAAAATTAAAAACAAAAATAAAAACAAAAAAACAACAATAAAAAAAATAAACATCTATTTGATTAAAAAATTTTTTTTTCTTCTTTTGTTCTGTTAAAAAAAGAGAGACAACCACCTCAAATGGAGTCACTTGTGCTAATCCTATTACAAAGTGCGAGAAAGCCAAAATCCCCCACTTTGCATTTGGGGATGGGGGATGGGACACTGAAGTAAGCTATTTTTCCTGAGGTCCTTTGCATATCTATGGCTGGTAATTATGTTTTAGTTATGCAAATGACTGGACAAACTTCTGCCCCATAGAACGGTGATGAAAGTGAGATTTCAAAGGTGGCCATGATTGGTCACCCTACCACTGTGTCACAGGCCACCATCATGGTTTAAAATGGGGTGGCGCCCTAGCCTAAGGCGCCAGCCTGTGAACCCAAAGGTCGCAGGTTCGATTCCCCAGCCGGCACATAACCAGGTTGCAAACCAGGTCTCCAGTCAGGTCTGTGGCTGGAGGCAGGCGAAACGCAACCATACATTGATGTCTCTCTCCCTCTCTGCCTCTCTCCCTTCCCCTCTTTCTAAAAATAATGAAATAAAATCTTAAAAAAAAAAATAGGGTGGCATTCACCTTCCCCCCAACCCTCCCGCTAGAGGATGCAGAGACACTTTGCCTGCCCGAGAAACAGGAAAGAACTCACCTGGTTTGCGGGTGGGGACAAAGCGGTGAAGGGAGACATGCAGCTTACGCAGAGATAGGTAATTACGTGTGGCGTAAGAGGGAGTGTGTGCAAGAGACCCTCCCCTAATTGAGTATAGCAGTTGCTGGGCACTTTGAATTTATAACTGGGATGCCAAGGTGTGAACTGTTGTGTTCCTAAAAAATGGTATTTTTGCCTGTCTATTTTAAAGCTAGCCTAATTGGGCAGGACTGTATATTCTGGATGTTAAAAAAATTTTTTTTTTTTTAATTATTTTTTAGAGAGAGGGGAAGGGAGAGGGGCAGAGAGGGAGAGAGACATCAATGTATGGTTGCTTTTTGCCTGCCTCCAGCTACAGACCTGGCTGTACCCATTGTGCCACCAGCCAGGGCCCTAGGTGTTTTTAAAGGGAGTGGGATTTAATGGCGTAATTGTACCTTTAATATAAATTTGTATACCTTTTAAGTAGATAAAATACCTTTCCTTTTCACCAAACTCTGTTATTAAGAATTTTTCTTTTTGAGCCCTGGCTGGTGGCACAGTGGATAAGGCGCCAACCTGTACACCCAGGTCTCTGGTTTGATTCCCAGCCAGAGCACATGATCAGGTTGCAAGCCAGGTATCCAGCCAGGTCCATAGCTGGAGGCAGGTGAAAAGCAGCCATACATTGATGTCTCTCTCCCTCTCCATCTCTCTAAAAAATAATAAATAAAGTCCTTTAAAAAACGTTTTCCTTTTTGGCGACAGGCAAAATGGGTTCACTAAAACTGAGACACCACTCCCACCCCCCAAGAATCCTGCTACCATCCCATGTCACCAAACCAAGACTTAATGCCTAAATTGCAGTTCCAGCCTCTCCCAGTCCATTTGGAATTACCTTGTCAGCAGCAGTGAGGTCATCTACCTGACAGGGCCAAAGAAAGGTGAGCTAATCTGCTCTCCTTGTTCCTGCTCCCTTGTGCCTAGAGAAGCCTCCAATTTTGTAGAAGCTTCTGAGAGCTCCTATTTGCTAGATGGGATGCTATCTAATTCATGAATCACTTAGTAATGCCAATTAGAT
The DNA here is from genome assembly GCA_004026585.1 of Noctilio leporinus. Taxonomy (NCBI): domain Eukaryota; kingdom Metazoa; phylum Chordata; class Mammalia; order Chiroptera; family Noctilionidae; genus Noctilio; species Noctilio leporinus. The sequence continues at coordinate 86,914 of PVIW01006347.1, read as the reverse complement.
ACTCAAATTTACCCAACTGAATTTTGTTTTTAAATAGTTCCTTTGTAAAACTTGTAAAATTTTTGTAATGAATATGGGAAAAAAACAAAAATAAAAAGTTGATCAAATTGACTTTTCTCTCATTAAAATAATTTTATTAAGGAATAATTTATATATCTTGTTTACCCATTTTAAGTACACAATTTTAAAAATTGTTATCTTTATCATTAAAAAAAAGATTTTATTTATTATTTTTAGAGAGAGGGGAGAGAGACATCATTGTATGGTTGCCTTTCACCTGCCTCCAGCTACCGACCAGGCTTGCAACCTGATTATGTGCCCTGGCTGGGTAATTGAACCAGCGACCTTTGGGTTCACAGGTGGCACCTATTCTACTGTGTCACCAGCCAGGGCTATTATCTTTATTTTTTTTAGTATACAATTTAATAAATTTACTTAGTGGCTATACTTTTTCACATTCTCATCAGCCGTGTATGAGAATTCCTGTTGCTTAACATTTTGTCACTTGTTGTTGTCTGTTTTTCTGATCATAATCATCCTGGTGAGTAGGAAGTGGTGACTCACTGTGGCCTTATTTTGCATTTCTCCAAGGACCAAAGATGTTAAGCATCTTTTCATATGCTTTGTACATCTTTCTATGAATTGTCTATTCAAATCTTTTACCCATTTAAAAACTGAATTTTTTTTTTTTTAAGATTTTATGTATTATTATTTCCAGAGAGAGCAAGGGAGAGAGGCAGAGAGAGAGGAAGAGAAACACCAATGTATGGTTGCCTTTCACCTGCCTCCAGCCACAGACCTGGCTGGAGACCTGGCTTGCAACCTGGTTATGTACCCTGGCTGGGGAATTGAACCAGCAACTTTTGGGTTCACAGGCCGGCGCCTAATCCACTGTGCTACCAGCCAGGGCATTGAATTGATTCTTATTCAGTTGTAAGAGTTCTTTGTATACCATGGATACAAATTTTTTGTGTTGCTATATATGTGATTTACGAACATTTTCCCCAGTCTGTGTCTTCATTTTCTTAATGATGTCTCTTGAGTGCAAAGTTGTTTCTTGAAAAATTTAGTATTTAAAAACTTTAATTTTTTGTATGTTTTATTGATTATGCTTTATAGCTGTTCCAAATTAACATCCCCCTATTTTGTACCCACCAACTATTTCCTAATCCCTGCACCATTTCCCCGTTTTGCCCCCTTCCCCTCCCAGCTGATAACCCTCCCAGTGATCCCCATACCTATGTTTCTGGTCCTATTCTGGTTTCGTGCTTGGTTTGTTTTTGTTTTCCTTCTTTCTTTTTTCATCTTTTAGGTCCTGTTATTGATAGTTGTGAGTTTGTTGTCATTGTAATGTTCATAGTTTTGATCCTCTTTATCTTAAATAAGTTCCTTTAGCATTCCATATAATAAGGGCTTGGTGATGATGAACTCTAGCTTTACCTTGTTTGAGAAGCACTTTATCTGCCCTTCCATTCTGAATGACAGCTTTGCTGGATAGAGCAATCTTGGTTGAAGGTCCTTGCTTTCCATCACTTTGAATATTTCTTGTCAGGCCCTTCTTGCCTGCAAAGTTTCTTTTGAGAGATCAGCTGATAGTCTTATTGGAACCCCTTTGTAGGTAATTCTCTTCTTTTCTCTTGCTGCTTTTAAGATTATCTTTATCTTTAACCTTTGGCATTTTAATTATGATGTGCCTTGGTGTGGTTCGATTTGGATCTAGTTTGTTTGGGACTCTCTGTGCTTCCTGGACTTGTATGTCTGTTTCCTTCACCAAATTTGGGAAGTTTTCCTCTATTATTTTTTCACACAAGTTTTCAATTTCTTGTCCTTCCTCTTCTCCTGGCATTCCTATGATTCAGATGTTGGCTCATTTAAATTTGTCCCAGAGGTTCCTAATCCTCTTATTGTTTTTTTCAGTTCTTGTTTCCACATTCTGTGCTGGTTGACTGTTTATTTCTTCCTTATGTTCCGTACGGTTCATTTGAATCTCACTTTCTTTCCCTTCCCATTGATTTTGTGTGTATTTCCCTTTGTTCCACTTGGCCTACCTTTCACTTTTTTTTTTTTTTAAAGATTTTATTTATTATTTTTAGAGAGAAGGGCAGGGAGGGAGGAAGAAAGGGAGAGAAACAGCCATGTATGGTTGCCTTTCACCTGCCTCCCGCTACGGACCTGGCTGGAGACCTGGCTTGCAGCCTGGTTATGTGCCCTGGCTGGGAATCAAACCAGTGACCTTGGGGTTCACAGGCCGGCGCCTTATCCACTGAGCCACCAGCCAGGGTACCTTTCACTTTTTCCCTTATGTATTTACCATACTCAAGCATATTGTTCAAGTCTGTGAGCACCTTTATTACCAGCACTTTAAACTGTGTGTCTCTCAGTCTGGCTATCTGTTCATCTGTCAGCCTGGCTATTTCTCTGATGCTTAGTTTGGCCACTGGGACCTTGATTTGTGCCCTTTTTTGAGTCATATTTCTCTGTCTCCGCACCTAGACAGGCTCCTGCTTTGCCTGTGTGTTTTAGGTAGAGCTGTGGCACCTGTTAGTTGTAAGTAGGCGGAGCCTTAGATACTAGCTAGTGCCGGGCAACCTGTTTTACCAGGTAATGGCTCTGTATGTGGGGAGCAGTCTAAGAGGACTCTATGCCACTTGCTCAGCACTTGCTCCCTTTTCAGGCACTTCTTCAACTTCCCGTATGAGGCTAGCTCCTTTCTAGTTCTGTGGTTCCAAGAGCGGGTGGGTCTGAGGAGTTTCAGGACTGTGGGGGCCTCTAAACAAACAAACCAATTCTTTCCAATAGTCCCTCTGCTCCAACCCCCACTGGTTTTCACAGTCAGAAAAAAACAACGTAGCTTTTTATTTTCCTCCCCTAGTGCTGGAACAAAGGGTGAGCCATAGGATCTGGTCAGGTGTAGGGAGCATTCAATAGGAGTCCCTGCTGTGACTTTTCTTTTCACAGCAGCTCTCCTGCCTGTGTGGGCAACTTGGGCAGCTGCCCCAACAAGTGCGCGGGCAATCTGCTCATCTAACCACTTCCTGTGAGTCCCGGCTCTGCCCCTCCCACCTGTCTGGATGAGTCTTTTTTTCTTCTATCTTCTGTTTTTTGTTTTTTTGTTTTTTTTCCATGCAGTTCTACATTCAGGAATTTCTGGATGTCTCTAGTTTTGAGGTAGAGGTATTGGTTTTGGTTATGGGAGGAGAAGCAGCATGACTGTCTATGCCTCCATCTTGGATCTCTCCCGAAAATAATTTTTTAAAAAAAGATTTTATTTATTATTTTTAGAGGAGGGGGGGAGGAAGGGAGGCAGAGAGGGAGAGAAACATCAATGTATGGTTGCCTTTCACCTGCCTCTAGCCACGGACCTGGCTAGAGACCTGGCTTGCAACCTGGTTATGTTGCCCTGGCTAGGAATTGAACCAGCCACCTTTGGGTTCACAGGCCATCACCTTTTCACTGAGTCACCAGCCAGGGCCCCTCTCTAAAAATTTTAAATCTTGAAATAATTAAGGATTCACAGGAAGTTGCAAAGATAGAGAGGTCCTATGTACCCTTCCCTCAGTTTCACCCCCAAATTCATAATTTATCATTTTTTTCTTTTATGGATCATACTTCCTGGTAGAGTCTAAATATATATATATATGCTTAGGACTAAAAAAATCTTTGATTAACCTAAGGTCTTGACATTTTCTTATTCTATTCTTAAAGTTTTATAACTTTAGCTTATATTAATGTCTCTGATCCATTTTGCATTAATTTTTGTATCATTAAAGTTCTACATTCCTTTTTTTTTAAAAGATTTTATTTAATTATTTTTAGAAAGAGGGGAAGAGAGAGAGGCAGAGAGGGAGAGAGACATCAATGTATGGTTGCTTTTCACCTGCCTCCAGCCACAGACCTGACTGGAGACCTGTTTTGCAACCTTGTTATGTGCCCTGGCTGGGGAATCGAACCTGCGACCTTTGAGTTTGCAGGCCGTCACCTTATCCACTGTGCTACCAGCCAGGGCTACATTCTTTTTTTTTTTTTTGTAATGAGGGTTTCCAATTGTCCCAGCATCATTTGTTGAAAACCATCCTTTCTACCAAACTTCCTTTGTCAAAAATCAACTGGCCAGCCCTGGCTGGTATAGCTCAGTGGATTGAGCACTGGCCTGTGAACCCAAATGTTGCTGGTTCAATTCCCAGTCAAGGCACACATAACCAGGTTGCAAGCCAGGTCTCCAGCCAGGTCTGTAGCTGGAGGCAGGTGAAAGGCAACCATACATCGATGTTTCTCTCCCTTTTTCCCTACCTCCCTTCACCTCTCTCTAAAGATAATGAATAAAATCTTTTAAAAATGTTAATAATCAACTGGTCATAAATATAGGATTTATCACTGAACTCTCAAATCTGTTCCATTGATCTATGTTTATCCTTTGTCAGTGCCAAACAGTTCTGAGAAGTTTTATATTAAATTTTAAGATTAGGAAATGACAGTTTTCTAACTTTGCTCTTTTTCAAAAAAGTTTTGGCTATTTTTGGTTTCATTGTACATTTTAGGTATAATTTGTCAATTTCTTCAAAAATCCTGCTGGAATTTTGATGGCAATTGAGTTGAATCTATAGATCAATTTGGAAAGAGCTGTCATCTTAACAATATTGAGTTTTCCAATCAATGAATATGGAATGCCTCTCCATTTATATAGATGATATTTAATTTCCTTCATCAATGTTTTGAAAACTTTATTGTATATTTATATCATAAATTTATATTCACATCTCCTTTTAGTACTATTGTAAATGGAATTAATCATTCCTGTATATGGAAATACAATTTATTTCTGATATTAATCTTGCATCTGCAACTTTGATGAATTTCTTTAATTTCAATAGAGGTTTGTGTGTCTGTGTGTATATTCTGATCTTTTATGTAAAGAATCATGTTGTCTTCAAATAAGAACAGTTTTACTTCTTTCTTTCTAGTTTACATGCTTTTTCTTTATGACTGTGTTGAGTATTACCTCTAGTACCATTGAGTAGAATTTGCAAGAGCTGATATTCTTGCATTATTTTGTCCCCATTAAGTGTTTTTCCCATAGTAGCCCTTTATCACATTGAGAAAGTTCTCTTCTCTTTCAAATTTGTTGAGAATTTTTACTATGAATTAGTTTTTTTTTTTTTTAAAGATTTTTTAATTCATTATTTTTAGAGCAAAGGGCAGGGAAGGGGGAAGAAAAGGGAGAGAAACATCAATGTTTGGTTGCCTTTCACCTGCCTCCAGCTACAGAGCTGGCTGGAGACCTGGCTTGCAACCTGGTCATGTGCCCTGACTGGGGAATTGAACCAGTGACCTTTGGGTTCACAGGCCATCACCTATCCACTGAGCCACCAGCCAGAGCTGTATGAATTAGCTTTTATCACATGCTTTTCTGCATTGATTGAGATAATTATGTGGTTTTTACCCTTTATTAATATATTAAATTAATTAATTTTGGGATATTAAAGCATTTGCATTCTTGGGTTGAATGCCACTTGCTCAAAGTATGTAGTTCTTTTTATATGTTGTTGGATTTAGGATTAATCTGACTTAAAGCAACCTTTGGGTTCACATGCAGGTGCCTTATCCACTGTGCCACCAGCAAGGGCGTATATATTTCTTAATCCTCATCTGAGGATATGTTTTTATTGTTTTTTTTTGTTTGTTTGTTTGTTTTAAGATTTTATTATTTTTAGACAGAGGGAAAGGGAGGGAGGAAGAGAGGAAGAGTAACAGCAATGCATGGTTGCCCCCTCACCCGCCTCCAGCTGGGGACCTGCCCAGAGACCTGTCCCACAGCCTGGGTACGTGCCCTGATTAGGAATTGAACCAGCAACCCTCTGGTTTGCAGGGCAGTGCTCAATCTACTGAGCCACACCAGCCAGGGCTGAGGATATGTTTATTGATTTTTAGAAAGAGAGAAGGAAACATCAATGTGAGAGAGAAAATCAATCACTTACCTCCTATACACTGCCCAACTGGGAATTGAACCTGTAACCAAGGTACGTGCCCCAACTGGGAGTCTAACCTGCAAACTTTTGGTGTATGAGGTAATTCCCTATCCAGCTGAACCACCCAGCCAGGGCAAAATTTTGATGGTTTTAATGATATTCTTAACAATTAGAAAATGCAAATATCAGTATCTTTCAACATAACCCAAAAGATTCAAAACACTCTCATTGAGTATGATCTATGTTCAAATTAACAATGGAGAATGGGTTTTCAAACTATACTTTCTTATTTTACATTATGCAAATATGCAAATATTTTACTCTTCTAGATAAGAGGGAGACAGTTCAATTTTATGGAAGCTTATCATTCATTTTATAGTAATATCTTTTGAGACCACTATACATTTTATTTCATCACTACAGTAACAGGTTCAGAGTCTTACAACCTTTTTGAAAGACAAACAAACAAGCAAACAAAAAGACTACAGAAAGTTCTAGAGTCTTTACTAGACTCTAGATATATAATTTTAAAATTACTAGATATGTAATTTTAATATCTACTTCTTATTTTGAACAGTGAACATTACAGATTCATCCCGTGTGTCCTTTTCTTTCAGAATGAGTTTGAAAAAATCCTTCTCCTTCTTACAAGCCAGAAAGTACCCTTTATATAATGAAGACTCAAATTGTGCCTTATCGTGATGTCCTGGAACATCTTTCATGAAGAATATGATGTCATTTCCTTCATCATAGATATGATCAGGAGGATCCATTTCCTTTAGAGAAAAAATATGAATATTTATTACATGAACAGTTTATGTGCAGTTTATTTTGGAGTATATTACTACACAGAATTAAAAAGCTTTTATTATTGCAAGTTAAGATAAAAAAATATCTGCCCTGGCTGGTGTGGCTCAGTGGATTGGACACTGGCCTTCGAACCAGAGTTGCTGGTTTGACTCTGAGTCAGGACATGTGTCTGGGTTGCAGGCCAGGTCCCCAGTTGGGGGCACTTGAGAGGCAACCACCATTGATGTTTCTCTCCCTCTATTTCTCCCTACCTTCCCTTCTCTTTAAAAATAAATAAATAAAATATATTTAAAAAATCTCTGAATATAATACTGATCTCCTCTTCCTATTAATCCCTAATATCCTGTTCCCCTTCTCCACTTTGGTTTTTCCCACCATAAATAAAATGCACATTTTACACTGGGTCTCTAGTTTTTCCTAATTTATTAATCATACAATTTCTCTCTTCTCCCATTGAGTGAAGTTCCTATTTGCTGAAGCTGGAGTCGATTCTAGCAAAGACCACAACCTTCCTTGGCTAATGTCAGTTCCTGTCTTTTCTAATCATTCAGAGCTAAAGACATTGATGACTTCCACCCATAGGTATAGCCTAGCTCTAGTATGTGAGCCAACTGTGAGAGAGGCAGTAGTAGCAGGAACCTTAGCCTCTTCCTTTCTTCAATGGAGTCTAGAACTGAAACTTACTATAAATGTAGACCCACTATAGCTGCTCTAGGGTTAAGTCTTTGATTACTGTATAACCTTGCTGTAGTGGTTAGTCAGCAGCCTTTGACTTTTCCCTACTAAGTACTCCAGTTTCATAGTAGTCCTGAATTTCTATTCTCAAAGTAATTTATTTGGCTGGGTTCTACCCTGGAAGGCCAAACTCTTCTTCTTCTTCTTCTTTTAAATTAATTTGAGAGAGAGGGAGAGGAAGGAGGAGAAACAGGGAAACATTGGTTTATTGTTCCACTTATTTACACATTCATTGGCTGATGCTTGTACATCTGACCAGGGATTGAATCCACAATCTTGACATGTCAGGACAATGCTTTAACTAACTGAGCCACCTAGCCCAGGCAAGGTTAAATTCTGATTCCTGTATTTTTCAAACACAGAATAGAGTTTTCTCAAGAATGGCTAGCTGGTTACCTAACTGATAGTACTGCTTATACTTTTTTTTTGTTATTTATCATACCTATTTTTCAAGATGGACTAGAAAATCTAAGGACCATCCAAAGTTCTTTCCATGTTAATTCTGGAACCAGCAAACACCTGAACTTAATTTTGGCCCTATAAGTAGCAAAAAGTCTCATGACCCCAACTAAGGACTGAGGAAAGACCTCCAGATTCAAAATATTAATAGCATTCCAACTTCCTCCTACAAGAAGCACCTAAAAGAAGTTTGGGTGCTTCCAAACTTCTCAATTATAGAATTTATAGTCCTTTTAACCTTTGCCCTTTATCAGTAAGTGTGAGTCCTAAATTTGTGACAGTATAAACTAGCTCTCCCCATAGACATCTATTTCTGCAGCTGTCTACAGTATTTTAGAATTTAGGGAGTCAATTTAGTACAAACCTATTCTAATGTGTAAGTGAGAAATAGCCTTAAGCCAAAACTTCAGAAGTCCTAGAAATGTTAGAGGGAGATAAACCAGTTAGTTCAAATCTAGCATGAAAAGTTGTTGAAAGTGAGTGCATGGATAGGTAGAACAGCTTATCTCTAACCATAGTTTGTTTGTTTATTTATGAAGATTTTATTTATTTTCAGAGAGAAGGGAAGGGAGAGAGGGAGAGAGACATCAGTGTGTGGTTGCCTTTCACCTGCCTCCAGCTACAGAGCTGGCTGGAGACCTGGCTTGCAACCTGGTTATGTGCCCTGGCTGGGAACACTTGGGTTCACAGACCAGTGCTCAATCCAATGAGCTATACCAGCGACCCTGGGGTTCGCAGGCTGGCACCTACCCACTGAGCCACCAGCCAGGGCTAAAGCCTCTTTTTTTCTTATTCTAAATAAATTGTCAACTTTATGCCTTTGGTAATTTTCTCTTTCTTTCTTTCTTTTTGTTAAAGATTTTATTTATTATTTCCAGAGAGAGTGGAAGGGAGAGAGGTAGAGAGGGAGAGAGACATCAATGTATGGTTGCTTTTCACCTGCCTCCAGCCACAGACCTGGTTGGAGATCTGGCTTGCAACCTGGTTATGTGCCCTGGCTGGGGAATCAAACCAGCGACCTTCATTTTCTTTTTTAAAAAGGCCTGCCCAAATTGCGTAAGCTTCAGGCTCTCCTATACCTGGACACCGCCCAACTCCTACTATATGACAAACATTATTTTCATCTTTTTTAATACTCCCTAGCCTCTCTCAATAATGATCCACGTATAGTTCTGGTTTATCCCAGGTTAGGAATCTGTCTCTGCAGCTGAGTTAGTTTTCCTTTAACCCACATGGCTTGAGCACGATCATCTCCCTCTTTCCCTTCTGATTTTGTTGCTAAGTGACAACATGCTTAATCCTCTCCCTACTGGTCTATCCTCAGGACTGGAAAGCCATTAGATAAATAAGTTTTCTGCTTGTCAGGACAGAGAATGGGGACTGGTTGGAAAGCGATGGCTAAGAGATTTATTTGCAGACTCCTATTTGTGGCATACATACTGATTTTACTTGGATTATATTTTAGAGTGGCTTTTTCTTTCCTACAAGTTGCCCCTTGGCATGTCCATTAAAGTCACACACTAACCTTCAGTTCCCCTAGTAGTATTTTACTGGCAAATCCCCACTCAGAAACTCTTCAAGAGAAAAAAAAGGAGAACAAAGAACAAAAAACAGTGGCCAGACATGGCTAGTGTGGCTCAGTGGATTAAGTACAAGCCTGTGAACCAAAGGGTCTCCAGTTTAATTTCTAGTCAGGGCACATGCCTGGGTTGAGGGCCAGGTTCTTAGTTGGGGATGCCCAAGAGGCAACCACACGTTGATGTTTGTCTCCCTCTCTTTCTCCCTCCCTTCCCCCTCTTTCTAAAATAAAATAAAATAAAATATATTTAAAAAAAGAGTGGTCAGAAGTAATTTATACCTGATTTTGAGATGCATTATATCATTGCTTTTACAACTAACCTTGTTTATTTAGATTTAGATGAAAAATAACAAAAGCTGAAGGATGCAGCCAAGAAGTGCGAACAAAACAATTAAGGGTTAAAATATTATCATCACAATTCACAAAGTATGTGCAGGGTTCACAGAAGGATAATTAGCTTTATTTTGTTTAGAAAGACTTATTTGGGAAAGTCATGTAATTCTTAAATAAATATAAAAATTCATATATGTCTTCTTCTTATTATTTATCTATAGATTAATCATTCAGAAGAGCCAGGTTATGAAACAAAGGTTGTACCTCTTCTTCCCTATGGCAGATTTAGAAAAAGCATGATGTTACAACTGATTAAAGAGTTGGTCAATTTTTAGTAACTATTTTAATGGTTCTGGGATTCTTGCCATTCTTGTTCTAAACAAAAGGTTGAACTGAGGATATTTACGTTTTCTAATTTTCCACATAAATATGACTAAAATAAATTTTGTTTCAGTCTTACCTTAAAGGAAATCATTTTGTTCTTACAGGAGAGAGTAAACATTTTATTACACTTCACAGAGATGGCTACTGCAAAGCCTCTGGGAAGGCTGTCTTTATATATATTTATGATAATTAGAGTCCGGAGTGCATTATCTGCAATAAACATTAATAAATGAGAACACTAATTATAAGAATTTTTACAAAGCAGTATTTATGAAAATTAGCCAAAGGACATATAACTAATCTCACACTCTGAGATTCACCCAGTTAGCTGCAGACTACATGCAGCTGCACACATATTCTTTAAAACATATTTAGATATTACAGCATAGAAGCAGCAAATTTTGAGTGCTTAAGAGATATGCTGAATTCTAAAAGATTGTCTTTAACTCTGAAATGCTAAACAGAATATTAAAAATCTATCTGTTACTGTAAAAATTTAGTATTTTTTTCATTACTATTTGGTTCCCCCACCAGCGATCACCACACTGTTGTCCATGTCCATGAGTCCTTTCTCCTTTTTGCTCAATCCCTCCACGCCTCCCCTCCCCCACCCCCACTTAGCTGTCATTCTGTTCTCGATCTATGAGCCTACCTCTAATTTGCCTGTCAGTTCAGTTTGTTCATTAGATTCCACTATGAGAGAAATCATATGGTATTTGTCTTTCTCTGACTGGCTCATTTCATTTAGCATGGATGAACCTGGAGAACATTATGCTAAGTACTTTTCAAGAGTGCACATTCACAGTTTCAACTCTGCCTAAATGCTAATATTTGAAATTCGTACCCTGGAAAGCATAGTAAACTTATTCATTTCCTAAGGCAATCTACATTTCTGGTGGAACAGACTTATTTGGAAGGCTTATGCATCTATTTTTAATTTTGAGTTTTGAATGTTATCAGCAATAAAAAGCAGGTATTAAGGATGCAACTCTACAGAGCTTATACAGTTAATGCAGTTACAATGAAGGAATTGGTGACCCAAATGTAGGCCCAAAGTAGACTAACCCCTAGAAATATCTTTGAAAACATTTTTTTTTTAAAGATTTTATTTATTATTTCCAGAGAGAGAGGAAGAGAGAGAGGCAGAGAGGGAGAGAAACATCAGTGCATGGTTGCCTTTCACCTGACTACAGCCATGGACTTGGCTAGAGACCTGGTTATGCAACCTGGTTATGTGCCCTGACTAGGAATCAAACCAGCAACCTTTGGGTTCGCAGGCTGGCACCTTACCCACTGTGCTACCAGCCAGGGCTTGAAAACATTTTTTAAATTAAATTTATTGGGGTAACACTGGTTAATAACATTATATAAATTTCAGGTGCACAATTTTATAATAGAATTCAATATACTCTATTTTGTGCCTACCACCTGAAAATATAGTTTCCTTCCATTACCACACATTTGATCACCATTACAGTCTTTGTCCAGCCCCTGACAATATCTTTATTGTATCAATGTTTCATCCCAACTAAAAAATGTGGATATTTGGAGCCCTGGCTGGTAGCACAAGTGGATAAGGCACCAGCCTGTGAATCCAGGGGTTGCTGGTTCGATACTCAGCCAGGGCACATAATGAGGTTGCAGGCAGGGTCTCCAACCAGGTCCATGGCTGGAGGCAGGTGAAAGGAAACCATATATTGATGTCTCTCTCCTTCTCTGCCTCTCTTCCTTCCACTCTCTCTCTGGAAATAATAAATAAAATCTGACTTTGGGGGGAATGGGTGGGTGGGGAGGGGGACAGAGGGGAGCAAAAAAGGGATGGATGTAATACAACAACAATAAAATTTAAAAAAAAAGAAATATAAAAAAATAAAAATAAATAAATAAAATCTTAAAAAAATTTGGATATCCTACAAAATTTCTTATAAGTGAAATTACTATTGCTGCTTTGAGTTTTCATTTCAAGACTAGCTCTATAATAGAAAAATGTAAGCAGTAAAATGGAACAAGAAGTAGATTGTCATTTCTATGTTAGTAAATATATTTATACTTACTTTAAAATTTTATTGTTGTTCAATTACAGTTGTCCCAATTTTCCCCCTGTTGCTCTCCCCTGCCATGTCCTCCCCTCCCAACTCCCACAATCAATCCCCACCCTGTTCATACCAGAACATTCAGCATCGGTCATATCTTCAAACAGAGGATTGTTTTCCTTGGAAATGAAGAGAACTTGGTCGTTTATATTTCGTATGATTGACAATGTATATCCAATCTTGCCAAAATAATCTGATTCCAGGTTTTCTAGAATAAACATTAAATCTCATTAAAAAATAATTTTTTTCTAAATTTACAAATAGACATACTATATACATATATTTCAGTTTTCAATAACTACTGATCACAATCTCCTGCTACACAATCTCCTGCAGCTGAGATAAAGTTTCACAATGTTTTTTAAGCCATTTCTAAGGGCCCACCATTTCTTCTTATCAGTCAGGAATACCCTCCCTCTGGAATTTTAAGTTCAAGTATTCTGCTTTCTGATCACAATCTCCAATCCTAGTTGTTTTATACTTTCCTGCACTTCACTGAGTCCTCCTTCTTTTAAAAAGGTATTTCCTCCCTATCTAACAATCCTGTCTTCCTTTCATTCTCTATGCAGTCTGGACCTTATTGTTCATTATTTTATCTACACTTTTGTCAGTCTTGCCAGACCCAAACTCATTGTTCATTTGTCTTTCTACTACAAAACTCCCAACCTGGCTACTGAATGCCACTGATAAACAATTATATAAATGTGCAAACTGGTGCCATTATAAACATCAATTGTCAATACCTTTTCTTCTTCTTCTTTTTTTTTTTTCCACAGTTCAGCACCCTCTTCCATAGTCCATAGTTGTAATTTCAAACCTTCCTTACTCTCTGAATTTCTAGTCATCACCTCTTTCACTTTCAATAAATGATTTCCTGCTGCTCCATTTACAAAATTTAAGTGTGGCACCACCAGTTATTTTCTTTATCCCTCTTGTCCAAAGGGAGAATGTAGAAAAGGTCCCCTTTATGATATTCAAGGCTAACCCAGTCTGTGCTCTGATGCAGCTTCTCCTGAAATCACGATTTGCCAATCATCCCCTCTCCTCCATCAACCCAGAAATATTCTTGACTTTTTTTCCTAAAGAAGCAAGCAGAGAGGACTTCTGGTCAAGATAACACCACAGGTAATCACAGCTTGCCTCCTCACACAGCCATATCAAAATTACAACTAAAATATAGAACAACTATCACTCAGAACTGTCAGAAATTGAGTTGAATGGAAGTCTGACAACTACGGAATTAAAGAAACCATAGCCATCCAGACTGGTAGGACGGGCACAGACACTGAATGGGCTGGTCCCACATTCTTGTGTGGTGGATAAAAGTTTAGGAAGGATATCATGGAGTGAGGAGTCTCAGGCCATCTCTGTGAAGTGTAATAAATCCCCAGCTTCCTAGCCAAGGGTTCCAGCCCCAGGAAGATTAAGTCCCCACAACTTCTGGCTGCAAAAACCAGTGGAATTGAGTCAGTGCAAGAATCTGCTGTAGTCCTAAGCAGTTCCCCTTAAATAACCCATATATGGATTTGCTCAGACTCACTCCCTCTGAGCTCATCAAGGCAGGAGATAGGGACAGTTTTCTCCCAGAAAGAAAGGTGGGCAGAGGCCATTGTCACTTTTCTGAGCCCTCCCCTTCACAGAACCACGGAGGCAGCAGGCACATACTATATCTGAGACTCTGTGAACCTGGCTAACACTGTTAGCCCTGTTCAGGGGCTTCCCTGAGACTCCATCCCACCCAACTCATCCAGAATGTTAACCATGACTTTCCAAACGAGTAGCTGGTCTTGGCTCATGTTTTACAACTTCCTAAATCTTATCAAACAAGCAACAGCCAAGTGGCCTCAGGCCTGACATTAAATTCACAGCCTGACTTTATCTGGGAATCTCCAGCCCAACACAAGTAGCAGCCATTTCAAATTGTTTTATGGCTTGTACAGTGTGGCCCCCAGAAGAACATAGGTGAGGTCTGACTTTGGCCCCAGGGTCTGCACGCTCAGTGGACACCTACAGACCACTTTGGAGCAACACCACCCTGCCCCTGCACAGCTGATCCACCATGGAGGGCAGAGGATGGTGGTCAGTGGTCACAGCCAGTCCTTGCAGCTGACTAGCCTGGGTAATTCCCTCCCATTAGCTGCCAACAGCAATCAAGGCTCAACTACAAGAGGAGGGTATACTCAGCCCATATGGAGGGTACAGCTCAAATACCTAGCTTGGGTGATAGGGGAGGCTATGCCACTGAACCCCATAGGACACCTACTACTTGGAGTCAAAGCAGCTCTACCTAATACATAGGGAGGCTGTCAAATTGAGGAGGCAAAGAAATATGGCACAAATGAAAGAATGGATCAAAATTTCAAAAAAAGAACTAAAGAAAATGGAGATAAACAATCCATCAGATGCAGAGTTCAAAACACTGGTTATAAGGATGCTCAAGGAACTTCTTCAGTTGAAATGAAGGATACACTAATTAAAATAAATAAAAATTTACATGGAAACAATTGTATAGTGGATGAAGCCAAGAATCAAATCAATGATTTGGAACATGAGAAAGCAAAAAACAACTACTCAAAATAATAATAAGAAAAAAAATTTAAAACAATGAGGACAGTATAAGCAGCCTCTGGAACAACTTCAAAAGAATTCTAACATTTGCAGCATAGGGGTACCAGAAGGAGAAGAGAAAGAGCAAGAAATTGGAAATCTATTTGAAAAAATAATGAATGAACATTTCCCTAATTTGGTGAAGGAGATAGGCCTAAAAGTCCAGGAAGCACAGAGAGTTCCAAACAAGATGGATGCAAAGAGGTCCACTCTAAGACATATCATAATTAAAATGCCAAAAGTTAAATATGAAGAGAGAATCTTAAAAGCAACAAGAGAAATGAAAAGAGTTACATACAGGGGAGTTCTCAGAAGACTGTTAGCTGATTTCTCAAAAGAAACTTTGCAGGCAAGAAGGGATTAGCAAGAAATATTAAAAGTCATGAAATGAGGGACCTACAGCCAAGATTGTTCTACCCTGCAAAGCTACCACTTAGAACCAAATGGCAGATAAAGAGTTTACCAGACAAGAGACGACTGAAGGAGTTCATCATCACTAAACCATTATTATATGAAATGTTAAAGGGACTTATTTAAGAAAAAGATAAAAAATATAAACAGTAAAATGGCAAAAAATACATATCAACAATTGAATCTAAAAAACAAATTAAGCAAACAAAAACAGAGATAGGCTCATGGATATGGAGAGCATTTTGATGGCTGCCAGATGGAAGAGGGTTGTGAGGAAACAGGTGTAGGTGTGAGGAGATTAAGAAGTTCAAACAGGTAATTACAGAATAGCCAAGGGGATATAAGGCTAGTATAGGAAATGTTACAGAACCTATATTCATGACCTGTGGACATGCACAGTGGTGTGCAACCCCGCCTGAGGGAGCGGGGGTTGCAAGGTGGAGGGGGGAAAAGGGGGAAAAATGGGACAATTTTAATAGTATAATCAATAAAATAAAATATAATAAATACATAATACAAAAAAAAGGAAGCAATCAGAAAAATGTGTAGTTTCTATAAGAATGCTGTGGGAACACTGTTTTTTATTGTTGTTTTTTAAGATTTTATTATTTTTAGAAAGAGGGGAAGGGAGAGAGGCAGAGAGGGAGAGAGGCAGAGAGGGAGAGAGAGGTCAGTGTGTGGTTGCCTGTCATCTGCCTCCAGCTACAGATCTGGCTAGAGACCTGGCTTGCAACATGGTTATGTGCCCTGGCCGGGGAATCGAACCAGCGACCTTTGGGTGGGAACACTGTTGATAACAACAAACTGGAAACAATTTAAATGTCCCGTAAATTGGGGATTGATCAAATAAATTTTGATAAGCTCTTATGAAATATCAGGAATTTAATATAACTGTAATTATTCATTGCCATGGAAAGATGTCCATGTGTATTAAACTAGAAAAAGATGTTTAGGTATAGCATTACACACACACACACACACACACACACATACCACAGAGGGGTGGGCAAAAGTATGTTTATAGTTGTAATACAAATAAACAATACACTAATTAATAAATAATAATGCAAGAATAAGCTCTATGTTTCACATACTTTCTACTGTAAACCTACTTTTGCCCACATATACATTTAAAGTATAGAAATACTACATCAAAATGACAGTAATGATTATTTCTAGGTCATTTTCATGTTTTTATTTTTCTTTATGTTATCTTCATTGTCTGAATTATTTACAACAAACATATTGTTTTTATAATCAGAAAAATAAAGAGTGCCTTTCATTTTGAGATCTACAACTCTTCCATCAGTCATATCCTACTCAGTAGCTAGCCTTGTTTTTCGTTTTAGTGGACCTTCTGGCAAGAACTGTATTATTTCCTTACTTTCCATTTGCTCTTCTATTCATTGCAATCTGTCTTTGCCTCCATTTCTACCAAACTTCTTTCACCGAGATCAACAAACTCCTTGTTGCCAAATGTAATAGTTGCTTTCCTACCATTGATTTTCAAAGCTGCAAAATTCAACATAGTGCCTATTCCCTGTATCTCCAGCTTGAAAATCTGGGATTCTGTGGCATTCTTTCGATTTTCTTCTTCCTCCAAAGTTATTCCCTTTTATTTATTAGCTTCTTTGTACTGTATCTTCAAACACAGGTATTCCTCTGAATTTAGTCCTTGGCTTTACTTTTTCACTCTACGTATTTCCTCTCATTTGTCTTTGTATTCCTATAGCTTCAGATGTCATTTCTAGACATAAGCCCTCTTTAGTTGTATCTCCAGCCAAAATTTTCATCCTGAGTGCAAAAACATTATGTCCAAGAGTTTACTGGATATTTCTACTAGGATGTCCCACAGACAAGATACAAAACTAAATTCATCTATCTTCCTCTTTGCTCTGCATACCACTTTACCCTGATCTTCCTCTTGGGTTTCCTATTTCACTGAATGGTACAAATAGCCTAAGTGAGAAAACACAGGCATCATCTTCCTCTCTGTCCCTTTCCAAGTTCAATCCCAAAGTACTTGGATCCTTCCAAGTATTTCTAAAATGCATCCACAGCTCTTCAGTGGTACCCAGTTATGCCTGCCTTAATTCATGTTCCCATAATTTCTTATAGGGACTACAATAGCTTCTTAATTGGCACATTTCTTTTTTGTCCCCACATCAGTTTCTTTCTTTCTTTCTTTCTTTCTTTTTAAAGATTCTATTTAACATTTCCAGAGAGAGGGGAAGGGAGAGAGGCAGAGAGGGACAGAGACATCAGTGTATGGTTGCCCCCAACCTGCCCCCAGCCACAAATCTGGCTGAAGACGGGGCTTGCAACCTGGCCATGTGCCCTGGCTGGGGAATCGAACCAGCGACCTTTGGGTTTGCAGGCTGGCACCTTATCCACTGTGCTACCAGCCAGGGCTATTTTTTCTTTTTTAAAAAAGATTTTATTCATCTATTCTTAGAGGGGAAGGGAAGGAGGAAGAGAGAGAGAGAGAGAAACATTGATGTGAGAGAGATACATTGATCAGTTGCTTCTTGCATGTGCCCTGACTAGGGATTGAACACACAACCCAGGCATGTGCCCTGACCAGGAACTGAATCGCCAACCTTTCACTTTGCAGGATAACGTCCAACCAACTGAGCCACATCAGTCAGGGCTAGAGAAGCAATTCTGCTAGGGTCTCTTTTGTATCCTTTATGGTCAGCCTTATTCCAAGGCTGTGCTATTAGGTCCATGTTCCTTTTGAGGGAAGATTAGCTTCTCAAATAGATTGGCATCAGTTTCTCTCAGCTGAGAATGGTGATAGAGATGTGTCTGTGGGATGCTTACTCAAGGAGCTTTTTTTACTTTTGCAAAGAAAGAGAAATAAATTTATACTTTACCATCATCTTCAGCTAAAAGGGAAAACAGAGAAATAAAATATGTTAAATATTGTATTTGAACTCAGAATCTCCTCACACCCTACCTTTTATTACTCTTTTCTGACACACCTCCATCTTTAACCCCTGTGTAACTGGTGATGACCTTTGCTGGTGGTCCCATCAGAAATATTATATATGAAACCTAAATACAGGGTTTATAAATACAAATTTGTAGCTAAATAAATTTTATAATGTGATAGCTTTTACTCTTAAATTTATTGCTTCAATGGAACATTGCCTTGGGATTTTTATTGAAGCTTTCAAATGAAGCCAAATGGCCTATGGAAGACTAATCATAATAATCTGTTTGTATTTGTCAAATATATTTGCATTATGTGGTATAGTTAACTCACAGAACTCTAGGTTTAAGGTATCTCATATAATTTGCCAATTTGCTTTGGGAAGTCATATTCTCTGAAAGCATCTGATTTTGTGGAATTTTCATGATGTGCACTTGCTGCCACCTTGTAGGTAGGCTACTGCTAACTAAAGTGCCAGGTCATGTGGTGGGACAAGATTCTGGGACCTTGGATATATTATGGTTAATTTCTAGAAGCCCAATATATTTCTTTTTCTAGAGAAGAATATAAATAACATTACAACAGAATTTGATGACAGTGAGGAGTCACTTAATAGTTCACTCCACAACACTTTCTACCAGAATACATTTATCTGAACCATCTAGTGCTGTAGACTTACCTACAAAGTAAAGTGTGTTGTCAATAAATTTCATTTCCACAAAATTGATGCAGTTGTCTTCTTCTGGTTTGGCAGCCATCTTTATTCCTAACGAAAGCAAAGAGTCATCTGTTAAAAGATAGTGATTGTTTCTTTTACACAAAAGGAATCTACTCCTTACTGCCTTGTGCTACCTCCAAACTCAGAAATCAATGTATCACCCAATATGCTGATGAACACTCAGACATTCAATAAATGCTGGGAGTCAAAGGTTATCAAAGGGCTAAAGGTGAGTTGATAATAAAAATGGTACATCCACCTGGGAGTGAGAGTGGGAATGAGCAAGCTGAGGCTGAAGGGCTCTGGCATCTGTGGGCCCTCTTTCTCCTTGAGCATTGGCAGTTTTGTTTTTTTTTTTTTAAAGATTTTATTTCATTATTTCCAGAAAGAGGGGAAGGGAGAGAGGCAGAGAGGGAGAGAGAAATCAATGCATGGTTGCGTTTCACCTGCCTCCAGCCACAGACCTGACTGGAGACCTGGTCTGCAACCTGGTTATGTGCCCTGGCTGGGGAATCGAACCTGTGACCTTTGGGTTCGCAGGCTGTGGCCTTATCCACTGTGCTACCAGCCAAGGCGAGCATTGGCAGTTTTTGATATGGAATCTGGATATTATGCTTTGTACACAAGAAATACATAAACGCAAAATCTCTGTTAAAAAATCAAATAATACAGCATTTGAAAATGTCAAAAATTATTCTTTTTGCTTTTCTCCCTTGCCTGTATGGTGTATATATTTTCAGACCTTTGTCTATGGAATAGGAGTTCTAAATCTGGGAAATTTGATAATTTGGATGGGAAAAAATACATATAGGTGGAGCAAAAGTAGGTTTACAATTGTTCATACAGAAAAATAATAATACAAGTACAAAGTCTGTGTTTCATGTACTCACAACTATAAAACTTCATTTGCCCTACCCTGCATTTACTTTCTCTAAGTTCTAGTTAAAATTTAGCAGTTCCTTTCATTATGCTATAGGAAACAAACATGGTATTATTATACTAGTAGTCACTAAAAGAAATACAGATTTCCTATTATGTTGTAATGGTTGTAGAGCTGTTGAAATATATGGTTTAAACTCATTCCTATTTTCAAATATATGGAAGTTATTAGTCCCACAATAGACCTTGTTATTTTAAAAAATTAAATTAAAAAAGTAGTTAATTAATTTTTAGAGAGAGTGAAAGAGAAAAAGAGAAGGAGAGAAGCATCAATGTTCGAGAGATAAATCAATCAGTTACCTCTTGTGGCCCCAACTGGGGACTGGGCCTGAAACCCAGGCATGTGTCCTATCTGGGAATTGAACCAGTGACTGGTTCACAGGCAGGCATTCAATCCACTGAGCCACATCGGACAGGGCTAGATCTTGTTATTTTTATTTATTTATTTTTAAAAAGATTTTCTTTATTATTTTTCAGATAGAGGGGAAGGGAGAGAGTCAGAGAGGGAGAGAAACATCAATGCACGGTTGCCTTTCACCTGCCTCCAGCTATGGACCTGGCTGGAGACCTGGCTTGCAACCTGGTTATGTTGCCCTAGCTAGGAATCGAACCAGTGACCTTTGGATTCACAGCTGGTGCCTTATCCACATCCATTATGACACCAACCAGGGCTAGATCTTGTTATTTAATGTTTAAGAGGCATATGTGTACTATATCAAAATTAGTTAAATTTTTTTGGCAATGCTATTTTAATATAATGAATTTCCTTTATAATCCTAAGTACTTAATTTTATGTAGATAAAATCGTTATCTGAGAAGGGGTACACAAACTTTATCAGATTGCCCAAGGTGGGGTCTATGCCACAGAAAAGATTAAGAAGCCCTGCTCTAGAATTGAGGAGCACATTGGGTCCCTGAGGGCAGTTCAAAGAAGGTGGTTGAGTCATAATTGTCATTGGGGTATATAGGGGTGCTTATAAGTTTATACTCATAGGTAGTCAACTGACTCAAATTTTTCTAGCATAGTCTGCTAAGGTCAAATATATATGGTAGCAGAATCAGGAAATTAAAACCCAGTTACAAAAACTTAACCCGAATTAAGCTAACCTAAAATCTTGTTAATTGTTGGCTATTTAACAGTTAAGCGGTTGCTTACACACATACCAATGTGGATAGTTATTAAATTCTATATATATAATATTCAAACATCCAGGTATAAAAATTGGTGAAATAATGACTAGAGTGGTCTCTACAAACTTTAATATTATGTAATGCATACATATTTTAATGAAAGTAATTTATCTGAAAAGTACTAAGTAGTATGTGTAAGAATTGGATAAAATTAATAGTGTTTACTACAGGTTTAGTTAGAGAGTGGATTTAGAGAAGGAAAAAATTACCTTAAAATAATAATATTACACAATATTTGAATTCATTAATCTATTAATTGTTGAGTATCCACCATGTACTAAGCATGGAGCTAGAACGCTCGCAAAACACATGCAAAATACTTAGTTCCTACCTTATAATTACTCAGAGTTTAGTGGGAGAGACAAGTAGATAAATAATTATATAATAGTATAATAAATGTTGTAATAATTGAATTTACAAGACAGCCTCTCTGTCTAGTGGTGTTGAAGAAGGTTTCTTAGGGGAAAAGATGATTGCAATGTCTTGAAAAAGAGGCAGGCATTTTCAATGACAGGGGAAGGGCATTCCGCAGAGAGAACAATGTGAGCAAAAGCAAGGCAACAGGGAGGCTGAGAGAACATGGCTTACTTGGAGCCTCATCATTTTTACCATAATTAAAGGAAATGCAGTCACATATTATAGGACAAATGCATTTCTGAAGATTTCGCCATAGTTCAAGATGAACTTTTCCTTGGGAATAAATATAAATGTATGTGAGGAGATACCTTCGGAGTCCATAAGTCTACAACCCAAGTGGGGTTTTTTTCTTTGTTTTTTTTTTTCAATGTTTTCCGCATTATTACTAATGTCTTGCTGAGTGTTCACTCTGCATAGGCAATCATAGTGATACTTTGGCCTTTTAAAATTATTTATGTGCATCTACGTTTTGTACCACTTTATTTCTGTTTTTCAGCACAAGCAGTAATAATACCTCTTAGCACTTTGATAACATCATTTTCAGATGTAAAAATATTTTAAATTATAATAGTAGTTATTGTTAAAAAATTAATAGCACAATACCTGTATGTCTCAAAAATTTCTGAGATATTTAAAGAATAGCCTTACTTACATAATACTGGAAGCAGATAATTCTACCAAGAAACACTTCCATGTGGCAATGGTGTTATAATGACCTACTGTTTTGAAATTATGTCACTTTATTTTATTTTTTTATGATTTTATTATTTTCAGGGAGAAGGGCAGAGAGGGAGTAAGAAAGGGAGAGAAACATCAATGTAGGGTTGTCCTTCACCTGCGTCCAGCTAAGGACCTGGCTGGAGACCTGGCTTGCAACCTGGTTATGTGCCCTGGCTGGGAATTGAACCAGCAACCTTTGGGTTCAAAGGCTGGTGTCTATCCACTGAGCCAGCAGCTAGAGCCAGCAATTTTAAAAGTTAGTAATGACAAACTAAAAACAGTTAAGGTAAGAGTTGATGAGGCTATATAAACTAAGGTGGTGGATGCTGGGATGAAAAGGAAAGGAAGGATTCAAGAGAGGTTAAACAGCAGGATTTTTTAGTTGGATTGGTTGTGGGTCAAATGGAAGAAGGAGGAACTGAGGATGACTTCAAAGTTTCTGACTTGAGCAATTTGTTGTGTGTTACCTCATTAAATAAAGAGAGAATGAAAGAGAGACTGGAATGGAAATAATTAGTTCAGTTTTGCAAATCTAACAGGAAAGTGTCATAGAAGCCCAGGGAGAAAGGAGCTTTAAGGAGGGGCTACTTGAAATCAGATACAGAAGAATCCAAGTTTAAACTAGTTCATTGAATCTGACAATTAGGAAGTTTTGGAATCTGTAGAACAATTTGGGGAAAGTGGAAGCAGAAAAACACTCTCTGGGACAGTATGGCTGGGGAAAAAAGTATAGACAGTAAATACAAACTATTCTTTTTTTTTTTTTTTTTTTTAATTTTATTGTTGTTGTATTACATACATCCCTTTTTTGCTCCCCTCTGTCCCCCTCCCCACCCACCCATTCAAACTATTCTTTAAGGAAGTTTGGCTATTAAGTGAAGAGAGAGGGAGGGTGGAAGTTTTTGAAGTTATAACTTGAAATTTTCAATTTCTGGCTCAGACCCACAGTTCCAACCGTAAACTTATATTGTACTAATGGATTACTTTCCCAAACATGCCCAATGACCTTTTCAAAACTGAAACCTGGAAGTTCCACTCTTTTGGCTAATCTTTTCCTTGTCTTGTAAATACTATAGATGATAACTCAGAAATGTCTTTATAACTTGGTATAACTTCTCCATTTCCAGCATTATTTTAAGTCAAGCCCTCATCATTTGCTTCTGGCATCTTCTACTTGAATAGTCCTCTTCTGGCTTTTCTTGCTTTCACACTTTCCCCCACTACATACTTTTGCCAGAGTTATTGTCCTCCTCCAGACTGGAACTTCCCCTGCTTCCACTCTCCCCACACCCAGTCCTCAAGCCACTCTACTTCCTTTAAGTTCCAGTTCAAACATCTTCTCTAGGGAAATTTAGCTGACTCCTATAGGTCTAGCTAATCATTGTCTTCTTAGTACCTACCCCCCAACTGTCCCTGTTTCAGACTTCTGAAATAGATTTTACATTGAATTAAGATTATTTTGATGACAAATAGTTCTGCCCAGCTTTAAAATGAGTTTCTTAAAGACAATTTGCCCTTTTTAAAAACTCTTCAACACCTGAAAATAAATAAATGTTTGCTATGATAAACTTTGTCACCATGTGTTGGTAGACTTTTATTCTGTCTTAAAACTTTCACTCCATCTTAGAGCCAATGAGAAAAATAAAATGGGGTAAGTCTGAAAAGATATTTAAAAATTAGAATAATTTCTCTAATATCTTTCCTCTTTTTTTCCCCCTAGTAGTTTTTCTTTATTTGATGTTTCATTTTGAATTCTTCTCTTACCACTTTTTCTTAGATTTTTTTTATTACAAATAAATTTTTAAAAATATTTTATTTATTATTTTTAGAGAAAGGGGAAGGGAGAGAGGCAGAGAGGGAGAGGAACATCAATGTATGGATGCCTTTCACCTGCCTCCAGCTACAGACTTGGCTGGAGACCTGGCTTGCAACCTGGTTATGTGCCCTGGCTGGGAATTGAACCAGCAATCTTTGGGTTCACAGGCTGGCGCCTTATCCACTGTGCCACCAGCCAGGGCCCTTTCTTAGATCTTAATACATTTATGATTACAAGTATCATGTCCCTTTCCTCCAGTTTCCCTTTTTCCTTCTCATCTGTATTCCTTTATTTTCTTAACACTAATCTTTAAAAATTATAGTTTCCATTGAATAAAAATGCTTGGAAGTATTTCATGTAAAATACTCAGATTATTTATTGCCTTTTTAAAAGAAGAGTTATAGACCACCTCAGAAAGATCCTCCCAAGATCATGCAGGGTCAATTGGCTCTTTGAAACAACAACAAAAAGTTATAGTAATGCAAGTCTTGGAAACTAGCTAAATAGAGCTTGATGGATGGTAGAAAACCATGATGGTAATTAGACAACGTGCATGCCAAACTTGTTTGGTGCTAGTCATTTAATTCTGATAGCCTCAATTTTCTCATTTGGGTGGTCAATCTTTGAGGTTTTTTCTAGTAGAAGCATTCTGTAATTACAGATTCTAGATAAGGCTGCAAGGAAAGACCCATATATTTGTGGCAAATGCCCCAGTAACCACTTCTTCATAATTCTAAAACAACATGTATTCATTGAATATGTATTATATAGCTGGTAGGAGTTAAAAAACATACTATTAGATTAAAAGTAAAAATGCCTTGATTTTGAAAAGCAACTGTAATTATGTTTAACCTTGCTGTGGAATTCCAAATTTGTGTGGAAAATAGGGGATTAAATGAAGACGCATATTACCTAATCCCCTGAAATCAGATATGTAGTTGTTTTGACAGCAATAGGATTCAAACCCAACTTTTCAGTTCTGTAAATTATTTTGCCCTTGAAAATTTTTTCATCATATTAATTAATGTATGTATGTGGGTGAGGTGGAGATGTGGGTGTGGTGAAGGTGCAGGTGAAAGAAGATCTAGGTAAAGATTTAGGTAAATAATGAATAATAAAAGATCTATAATTAACTGCTAACTACTAAAGGCAAAAGCCAAAATAGAATTGATATAGTTGAAATGGCATTGTTTGAAAGAAAAATTAAATTTAATCTTAAAGAATGTTTAACATTTAAACACATGGAAGAGCATTTATGTGGTCATAAAAACAACACTGTAGTGGTGGGGGGATGGACTGAGTGAGGCCATATTTTTTATTGTATCCGAACAATCCTGCTGCCTGCAGTGAACACAAGGTAGGGTGGGGTTAATTTATGGAGGGTTTTGTAAATCAAGTAGAAGCATTTGAATTTAATCTCACATGCAATAAGAAAGGTTACTGAGCTGACAGTGCATTATGAAAGAAATTAGAGATGTGTTATGAAACTACTATAAGAATTCATGGTATTCTTATAGAGATTATATGAATAAATCAGAATTATAAGAAATTTTAAAGGAAGATTTAATAGAGCTTGAAATAGCTGGATATAGGCAAAAAGAAAGGATTTTTAAAGGCGTCCTAATTTTTGTTATTCATACTTCAAAACAGAAATATTTATTCAGCCCCTTCCTTATTGTGAAATTCTCCTGGGGAATGAGATAATATTGCCCAACTGTAGCTGAACCTAAGGTGATGATGCAGATTCCAAGATTATCAACCTTAGGCAAATTTTTTGTTTGCTTTTCAAGTAATTGATTCAGAGTTGAAATGCCTTTTAAGGAAAAGCTTATTTATTTTATCATTCCAAAACAGTAGTTCTCAGGGAGTTCACTAGGTTACAGTGATTATCATGGTAATTTTAAGATGTAATTTTTCTTTGTCATTCCCATTCTCTCAAGGGGATACAACAGAATTTACAACAGGCGACATTGTGTGTGATATTACCTAGACTGAATCAGAAGCAGATAATTCAGCTGCTTTCTATTAAGCCAGAGATTAAAAAGATTTGTGAAAATTAAAAACAATATCACTCTTCATGGTAGATTTTTGCGAATCTATAATTAAAAATATTATTTATGCTAATGTGTGATGTGCTTATTGTGATTTTAAAAATAAATTAATAGGTCACTACTTTAAAAGTTTCCCTGGTTAAATTTTAAATATGGTAAATACAGCAAATAACCTAGAGGAACAAACATTCTTCAAGGTCCTCAATAACTTTTAGATATGTAAAGAAGTCACGAGAAAGTTTGAGAATATTTACTCTAAAGTGGTACTCTCCAATCTTTGCTAAAAAAACAAGTTTCTATTTGACTTGACTACCCATCATAGTGATGTCAAAGACTTAAATATCCCTTTTCTAGATTATTTACCTGTAATCATTATGTTTGAGTTTCCAAATAAAGAGGAATATTTCTTACCTGTACTCAATAGTTTCCTGGAAGAAAAAGTGAACTGGAAAGTTTGAGGTCTCTTTTCTTTTCCTGAGGCTGTGTGGACAGTAGAAGCAACAGAGAAAGCAGCCAGAAGTGGTTCAGAAACCCAATAGCTGTCTGAAGAAGAGGGAGGAATGAGGAAGAAGACTGAAGGGAGGAGACTGCCCTTGGCACACTTTGGGCCCGCCTTAGGCCCGCCTTGGGCCCGCCTTCAGCTGTGAGCTCTTAAGGTAGTAGAACTTGAAATTGTAAGAGAATATGGGCATTTCTTAAATGTAAAATCAGTATTTTAATGAAATTATTTCTTCTGTAAAAGTTGGGAGTTCTGACTGTCCAAGGTTTGTACCTCTTTTAGAAGTACATCCAAGCAACTTTAAAAAAAGCACCTGCTTTCTCAGTCAAAAGCATCTTTCTCACATTAATCTGAGACTTTCTACTCAGGCTTCAGCACAAAACTTTATCTAATAGTGCTGAATCTTCAGCACTTTTAATTCATATAATGTAATTGTAACACTTAAAATGTAACTTTTGAAAAGCAGAGTGTAAATATCACAGCCTTGAAAATAATCAGTAGAAACAAAGTTTTTACACAATTTTCTCTTGAACATGTGCTAAATTGTACTACCTTGCTAGCAAAGTAACTAGTAAGGTGACTTCTGGTTTTTGCTTTTTTGCCAGCATGAGACTGTATGGGAACAGAGGGGTTCTAGAGTTAGGAAACACAATGCTTACATTAGCAGCTAGTTAAAATTTTTAGTTTTGTTTTAAACAAGAATGTTTTCACTTTATAAGGTTATTAAAAACATCATATCCACGGTAATAATTATAAAGGGAAGGCTGCCTGACTAGTGTGGCTCAGTGGATTGAGTGCCAACCTGCATGTGTCCTGACTGGGAATCCAACCGGCAGCCTTTTGCTTTGGAGAATGATGCCCAATCAACTGAGCCACACCCTTTGGATAGTTTAAAGCAATAGATAATTATAACCCTACACACTCTCTCATTTATTTTTACTCATTTAGCTTATACAATTGAGATAAGATTTTAAAAGTAAAGTAAGTGACCTCTTAATCTGATGTAAACATTCATGTATTAAGTGGAATGTTTTATCCTTCATTTTTATTTTTAAAAATATTTTATTTATTTTTAGAGAGAGAGGAAGGGAGGGAGAGAAACACTGATGTGTAAGAGTGCCTCCCACATGCCCCCAACAGGGGAACCTAGCCAGAAAACCAGGCATGTATCCTAATTGGGAATTGAACCTATGGCCTTTTATGACACCCAATCCACTGAGCCACACCAGTCATGGCTGCTGGAAATATTTTAAAAACTAGATAATTACCTGTGAAGGCTGGGAGAGGAATTATATCAATATTTGCCACACTTCAGGGTTTAAAGATATTTTTTTAAAAAGATTTTATTCATTATTTTTAGAGAAAAGGGTAGGGAGAGAGGAAGAAAGGGAGAGAGACATCAATGTATGGTTGACTTTCACCTGCCACCAGCTACAGACCTGGCTGGAGACCTGGTTTGCAACCTGGTTATGCGCCCTGGCTGGGGAATCTAACCAGCGACCTTTGGGTTCACGGGCTGGTGCCTATCCACTGAGGCACCAGCCAGGGCACACTTTGGGATTTAATGACCATAAAAATAATAACAATAATAATAATGAAGACTAGATAAACACCGAGTATACAACTTTATATTTTACTAAGGACATTGAAAATCTAAAAACCTTTATATTTTTCTTTTATGAAAGGATATTTCAACACACACACGAAACAAAAATTAGGACATATCAGCCTAAATGACATAAAGAAATAGTAAGTACATTGGCTTTATGGGATTTTCATTTCTTTTTCCTTCACTTTACCAGAGATGGGGAAAGTTTCAATATAGATTGAGATCATTTAGAGACTGTCAATAACTGCACCATAATTATCTAGTCTAGTTTTATTAAGTGGTTGATAGTTCAAAATATTAAAGTTAAATAAATTGAGCACCGGTTTCCTAGGAACTTATTTAAAACAACTGGCTTTTTCAGAAAAAGCAATAAATAAGCATATACACACAACATTTCCAAGTCTGTATGACAACTAAGATTTAAATAACCCAAAGGATCCCTGATGGTGTGGCTCAGGTGGTTGGGCATGACCCCAAAAATCAAAGGTCACTGGTTAGATTTCTGGGCCAAGGCACATGTCTAGGTTGTGGGCTTGCCCTGGTTGGGGCAGGTATGAATAGCAGCCATTTAATGTATCTCTTCCTCTCTTTCTCCCTTCCTTCCCCTCTCTCTAAAATGGTATTCCTTCACAGAAAAGATCTATTGAGGAAAAAGAAAGGTCACAATACAAAACTTGTAGCCACGGCCAACCATGTTGAAATTCAGACCCAGATAAAGGAGGTACTTTAGTGTGTAGGGAGGAACAAACTAAGGGGAGTGGTTGTTACAGTCATGAATTCTGTTGTTAACTTAAAGCTCATCTCATGGGGCTTTTTGAATACGTAGGTTGTGAGAGCTTCTCCTACAACTCCTCCCTATTAGTCTAGGTTAAGGTATAGATCATACATTTGACAGGTGTAAGACGGGGTACCTGGAATTTATGGGGGGTGTTATTGACCTTTGTTTTATGAGCTGATAATCCTTCTTTCTTCCACATCACCTAACTGGGCCTAAGTTTGAATGTCTCTTTGAAATTGCAGGTCAAAGTCGCCAACTTAAAGGCTAAGCTTCAAGTATGTGCGTTACAAAACATGTCTTGAAAGCTGTCAATTAAAGCGACTGAACTCACTGATCTCTCAGGGAAGTAATTTTCTAAAAGGGTGTGGTTCTCATAGGTTGCACGAAAGAAAAAGAGGTTAAGAAATGCAGGCTCACCTCAGTCTTTCTTGCAGGCCCGGGGGACTCAGGTATAAATCCTTTCATCACACAAACCCTCTGGAAAAGAACGTGAACGTGGTGGTGGGTGTACTATTTTGTGTTCTTTTCCTGAGATTCCAAAATGGCTGGGACATAATCTAGTCTTGCTCTGGCAATTCTTCCATGTGCTTTCTGGAGAGACGGGTCTCAGATTTTTCTCTTCTTCCCCAAACACATACTGGGAGACAAGGAGAGAATTTTATTTCATGGCAATTCCAAGTCTAAGGGACAAGTGGGAGAAACGCCAAAAAAACCATGACAGGGCGGAAGCACTCAGACCTGACGGACTGCTGGCTGGGCCTCCCTCGGAGGCCCGAGGCCGGGGGCCCGTGACCCGTGGCCTGTCACGTGATTAGCGCGCTGCCTGCCGGGACGCCGGAGCTTCGCGCCACCGCCCACCCCCGCGGGGTCTGCGCACCGGCACGCTTCTGGCCTCTTGGCTCCCGCGTGTTCGCAGAGGCGGAGAGGTCCTGAGCACGCCGGGGGGTACACTGGTTTCTGGGTGGGGCGGGAGGCCTGACTGCTTGCCAGAGTGTGAAAGATGGTGGTGAGAGGATGAAGGCTTCCTCTCAGGCTCTCTCGTGAGGCTGAATTAGCAGTAGGGAGGAAAGAGCGGGGCGGGAAGTGAGACGCAAGCTGGGTGAAATGGCCTGAGGGGCTGAGGTGGCCTTGAGGAGAAAGAGGAGACTTGGAATAGAGTGTGTGAGGCAGAGCGGTTGTGCTTGGTAATGCCTGTGTTACGGATGCCTCGCTGGCACGGCGGGGGCCCGTGGCCGGGAATGGTGTGTGTCAGGACGGGGCCCAGCCTCTGGCCCAGCCTGGATTCACCTAAGACCCTGTGTGTGACAAACTATTTTTTCCCAAAAACAGACTTACCTAATTATAAAAGTTAATTTGACACGTGCGCATGCGGCGCCTTTCAGAGAGGAGGCAAAGGGGTGGAAGGGGAAAAGGGAGGAGAAAAAGGGGAAGGGAGAAGAGCGCAACTTTCTTGTAGGCTTCTGTGAAACATTTTCAAACTTCCCATGGCCAAGCGAGCTCTGCGGTGCATGTGCAGTACTCTCTACGTGTTGCTATTGTGACACTTAAACTGACTAGAAAGGTGCTGACAGGCATGGAGACGCATTATACAGAATTTACTAAGCAAAGATCTAAATGATTTGTTGTTACTGTCTTACATAGATCAATATTACATGTGACTGAAACAGTAATTAGAATGATCGATGCCAGCATAATTTCACAAAAACAAGCTAAGTTAATTGATAACTTGAGTGTAGACAGGGGTCCTCCTCTTTTAAGATGTAGAGCCTATGCCATTCTAGGTTTCAACGCTTTTTCTTTAAGTTTAAACTTAATCTTTCAGACTCCTGGGGAAATTATCTTCAGGATTTATAGAAAAGTGCTTTAAAGGTAAAATCTGATGCTATATGAAGGTAGGAGAAAAACCTCAAGCTAGAAAAGATATGGTCTAGTCTGTCTCAGTTTGATTTGTTTGAACTTGGTTAACTTAAACTCTGCCCCTGTTTTCGTGTCTATAAAAAATAACTTTGCCTTAACATTAGCAATAATATCTGTTTGAATATTAAGGTATTTCGAAAGTAGAAGAATCTTAAGTGAGTTCTGACACAAAGCAGAAGTGCCAAAGACACTGGTTTGGTTGACTGTATTTAGAGGCAGTTGATGAAAATCGTGGGAATGGTAGGTTGGCCCTAGGTGACGTAAGACTTTGGATGGAATATGAACTTATTCTGGGTCATTGAATAGTAAAGGGAAAGTGTTTGAGATAAGGGAATGCAGTAGTCACAGTTTTGAAAGGTCAAGGGGAGATGGTCATCAGAGTTTTGAAAGACTGTCCAAACAGCAGTTGGTAGGGCAAATTAAAGAAGGGAGGAATTGTGTAGTTTAGGTAAATGAGAGATGAGAGCCTAAATGAACAGGGGCAGTGAGTGGACAGAGGGGAAAGATTCCAGAGAGCTGTGTAGCATGGAGTTGGTACTTCAATTTGGCATTGTTCAAATTTTTTGCAGCTCTTGCCTTCAGAATATAATGGCAAGTCACCTTGTAAAACCTGATGCTAGAAATTGCAAGAGACCAAGAGAGTTGGAGGTAATCTATATGCTTCCTGAGCCATAATGTTTTATTTTATTTTAGATTTTATGTATTTATTTTTTTAGAAGGAAAGGGAGGGAGTAAGAAGGAAAAATGAGTCAGTTGCTTCTCCCATGCCCCCATCTAGGGACCTGGCCCATAACCCAGACATGTGCCCTGACTGGGAATCAAACCTGTGACCTTTTGATTTGCGGGACAGTGCACAACCCACTGAGCCACACTAGCCAGTACTTATTTTACTTTATTTTATTTTGTACATACTTCACAAATTTCTTTCTAGTTAAGAAAGTTCTATTGATAAATGGAGTTTTAAGTTTTCATATTCTCAGAGCTGGGGCTGTCCCAAAAGGAACAAGGTTGACTCCAACTGCTTTTTTACTAAATGTATAGTTTACCAAGAAACTGTTGGGAGATTTCTTCGTGGTACTTTGTGATCTAGAGACAGAAGTGGGTTCATATCTTTATGATACCCATGACTTTAAATATTTTACTATGATAAGAAGGGTACCTAGGCACTGGAGTTGCTGATCATTTAAAATAAGAACATTGTATTCTGCCCTTCTTCACTACCATCCTCATCAATTGATGTTTGCATTTGGGACATTATTTGCTTGTTTAAAGATTATGTTCTCTGCGAAAATTTTCAAGCATTTGGCGATTATGTAAATGAAACTGGTTACATTACTGTGGAACCATCTATTGGTTCAAGATACAGAAAGCTTTTTCATCAGGGGTTTAATACCATATTTCAAAATCTGATAAAAAGTCAAAATTTAGTATGTTGAACAGGGTTCTTGTTGAGACTAAAATTTTCCTTGGTAATAAAATTTCAGATGACTAATTAGGATAAATATAATTACTAGCATGTTTCCTTTTACTTTCTTGTATTAGTCTCAAATGCCAGATAGTCCACAACTGTCCTCTCTTGGAAAATCAGATGCCTCTTTCTCTGAAAACTCTGGAATGTTTTATAAAGATGAAGCCCTGGAGAAAGATTTGAATGGTGATGTATAAAATGCTTATGTTTCTGTTCATTTATTTTTATAATAAATACAGAAGGTTTGTTATATTTCATAATTTAACTGATTTTTTTTTATAGATATGGGCAAGGAAATTAATCTAATGTTGTCTACATATGCAAAGATCTTAAGGTAAGTACTTACACTATATTTTCTTGAGTATTTTAGAAGTTTTCTTCTAGAAACTTCATAAGGGAGCTTGAGTTCAGTGGCTGTAGAACCTATCCAGTTAATATAAGTTTGGAATTTTAAAATTCTACCTCAATTTTTGTAAGTTAGCTATTTTCAAAGAATAACCCCAACTCTTTCACTAAGCAATCTTTGCTATTACCAGAACAAATATGAGGCTGGATATATTTTGGTCTCTAATTAGATGATATAACATTTAAAATTTTATGATAAAACCCCTTTGAGAAAACTACTGTTTGGTGAAGTTAATGATAATAATGGTGGTAGTAAATATAAAATAACTATGTAAAATATTTAAACATCCATATATATTTGAAGGATGAATTAATATTTTATTGACCTGAGATTATCATGTTTAAAGGTGTTTTTTAAAACTACTGGACAGACATTGTATTTGAATAATGGTTTGCGTGGCTGTTAAAATAATGTGTAGTCATGTGCTACATAATAATGTCTCAGTCAAAAACAGATCACATTTATGATAGTGGTCTCATAGATTCTAATGGAGCTGGATTTCCTGTAAGAAATGGAAGGCTATGTGGCTCAAGATGGGCTTTGTTTTCCTCTGATGGGACTCATATCAATGGGGCTTGGTGATAGATTCTCTCTCATTCACAGAACCTCAGTTTTGAGTGCTCTGATTTGATTCAACACAGGGGAGCCTATTCCTTCAGGACTATGTATTCAGAGAGTGCTATAGCCCTCTCAGATATAGCTGATAGTCTTCAGAGTTTTTTGGAGGTTTTTTTGCTATAAAATCCTTTCTTAAGGACCTAAGATCCTATAAAATGACATAGTTCTGAAGGAGCTATCTTAACAAGTATTAAGTGCTGCTGCCACTTTAGTAAAAGCTTTCTGTGACAGTGTGGAGGCAGCCTGTTCCTGTACTTTGGAAATATTTTCAGGTTATAATGATGTAAAATACAGATAAACTTTGTGTATTCGATTAGTTCAATGCCAAAGAGAGCCCTTTATGCCATATAAAGTCAATAGAACAAAAACTAAAATTCCAAAGTCATAATACGGGGTCCTAATTTGTGTTTTCTCCATGTTAAATAACCTTTTTTTAAAATGAATATCAAAAAGCTCCTTAATATGACCACTGCTCAAACATGCAATAGCCAAACCGAATTATCATGACTATCCCCTACATTCCTTTCTTTCTTGATTTTTCATTTCTACTGATCATCAAGCTACCTTTCACTCTCTCCTGACAGTTACTGTTATTTTGATTTATGCCTTACTCAGACAGTTTCTCCTTAATATTTTCAGTCAGTCCAGCCCACAGCTCTGTTCATGGAGCAGCCTTGTCAGCTTCAGTGTTCTATTTCTGGCCTTGTTAGAAGGAACTAGCAGGGAGAGCTTGTGGGACAGTGTTTATAAAGTCTGGAGCAGTCTACACGAATATCCTAGGTCCTCACATTCACTCATCACTCACTGACTCAACCAGGGCAACTTTCTGTCCTGTAAGCTCCATTCATGCTAAGTGCCCAAAACAGGTATACCATTTTAAAAAATGTTTATACTGTGTATTTACTGTAACTTTTTTATGTTTAGATAAATACCTCTGTGTTACAGTTGCCTACACTATTCAGTACAGTAATATGTTGTATAGCTTATAGCCTAGGAGCATAGACTATACCATAT
This sequence comes from Noctilio leporinus, assembly GCA_004026585.1. Lineage (NCBI taxonomy): Eukaryota > Metazoa > Chordata > Mammalia > Chiroptera > Noctilionidae > Noctilio > Noctilio leporinus. The sequence continues at coordinate 52,441 of PVIW01006347.1, read as the reverse complement.
AACCTAGGTGTGTAGTAGGCTATATACCATCTAGGTTTGTGTAAGTGCACTCTATGATATTTGTGCAATGACCAATGCATGTGAAGACCTATTTCTCCAAACATGTCCGCATTGTTAAGCATGACTGCATATTGTTCAATATAATAATGATAATGTATAACATACACATTTTGCTGTGTCAGGAAAATTTGAGTAATCAAACATTTGTGGAACTAATTTAACTTTTACTGGAGTGCTTGTAAGTTACTGAAGCTTTCCGATGTGTAGAGCTACTTAAATGAAATAACTAACAGATGTAACATAATAAAGAACATTGCTATAATAGTATGTTTTGATGTTATAACTATACGGTTTAACATAAAACCTTTTTTCCCCATTAGTGAGAGAGCAGCAGTAGATGCATCTTATATTGACGAGATAGATGGACTCTTCAAAGAAGCCAATACTATTGAAAACTTTCTAATACAAAAAAGAGAGCTCCTGAGACAGAGGCTTACAGTGATTGCAAACACATTGCACAGATAAAAATGTGTACTTAAATAAGCTGAGAATTTAAATGCATTATTGTTGTAATAAAAGATAAAATGTATGCTTTGAAAGTTCTCCTTTGTTAAAGAAAATGGATACCTTAAACATAGAAACTTCTTAATTTTCTTTTCTAGATTTAGAGGGGGCTTTAAACTGAACATTAATATGGAGTATGTAGCTCTTCTTTTGTGGGTCAAATATTTGGTGTATTTTATGAAACTGTAAACTCTTTAAATTATACATGGACTCTTCTCCTATTTTTCTTAAACACTTTAGCTTTCAACTCCTAAAAGAGGACTCAGTTAATTTGATAATGTTAAACTTAAAAAAATACTTTGTTTGAATAGCAGATAGCTTTGGAGATAGGTTTGAAATGCTTTTCATGGTCAGTATTATAAAAAAAATTAAAACCTAAAGGTGATTTGTCCAGTTTCTCAATATGTAGTAAACTATATGTGCTCTTGCTACTTAATATTACCATTTTATTATTTTCACTATTAGTTATACATGATTGATAAACTTTTTCATTTAAAATTATTTTCTTGTGGTAAAATAAAAACCAGAAATAACCAGAACCTCATATGACTTGGCCTTTTTATATAACCATATCAATGATGTGGTTAATGAATTGTACTTAAAAGCTTTAGCAGTTGTGTGGTATGGGATAAAATTAATGGCCCAGAAGTAAAGAGATTGGCTAAACAACACAACAACTTTGGTGACTCATTTCAATCCTATTGTAATTTAGAAATTGAATTTCCACCAATGGATCTCTAATATTTATCTAGCTAAAAAAAATACCCTCCCTTTGATGGAAGGCACTGCTGTAGTTTTATTGAAAATTCTCAATGTATTATATAATTATACATAACAATATTATTTTTAAAAGCATGGCACTCATTTTTAACCACAGATAATTCTATCTATTATATGTATTTTGCTATTACATATATAAACAATCACAAATTTGGGCATATTTACAAACAGTACCACAAGGAATTTCGTATTATTTAGGTGAGCAGCATGTTTGCCTTGATGCTTTTTTTTTTTTTTTAATTTTATTGTTATTGTATTACATCCATCCCCTTTTTGCTCCCCTCTGTCCCCCTCCCCACCCACCTCCTTGCTGCTTTTTAAATGTTAAAGTAAAATCTCATTTCAAGAAAAATAAATAAGCCCTGGCTGGCTGCTCAGTGGATAGACACTGGCCTGTGAACCCAAAGGTCACTGGTTTGATTCCCAGTCAGGGCACATGACCAGGTTGCAAGCCGGGTGTCCAGCCAGGTCTGTAGCTGGTGGCAGGTGGAAGGCAACCATACATTGATGTCTCTCTCCCTCTCTGCCTCTCCTTTCCCCTCCAAAAATAATAAATAAAATCTTTTTAAAAATCTCATTTCATAAAATTACTATTTCAAGGCATCTATACCTACCACACAACATACTCATACCAGAAAGGATTGAAAACAGTAAAATAATATTTATTAAACATACTGGTTGTTAAGTGGAAAAATTATTAGGTTTGTAGAGGGATACCTTAATGGAGGTCAGTCAAGTGACTATTAGAAATGGGATTTTAAAATATTAAATGCAACCAGAAGACTACATTTGAATTAATATGCCATATCACCTGGATTTTGAGTTATTCTGATACCTTACTTATATAGAGTCTTTGTTCTAAATACAAAGATGGCTCTGTGCCCCTCACTATTAAGATGTTCTTGAGTTATTTTTTCCTAAGCATTTATTATTAATTGAAAGCCAAGACTAACATTATTTCAGAATGGATTTCATAATATAGTTGTTATATCTTAATGATGTTGCTGTTGGTCAGCATCTGATTCTTTCTATACAGATTTAGAGACTTGATTTTGATTTTGATCTCTTCATTTGGTTTAGTGAAAAAATGTGTTTACTGTCAGAAACCATGTGTTATTGGTTAGAGCAGCTACCTCTTAGAGCAAAAGTTCCTGAATGCCTAATTAAGGTGTATTTGCCCTTTGATTTTTATTGATTTACTGTTGCTGTATTACATTTGTTCCCTTTTTCCCCATTGCTCTCCTCTGTCCTGCCTACCTCCTCTTCTCCCACATTAAATCCCCAACCTATTCATGCCCATGGGTCATTTATACATGTTCTTTGATCCCTTCCCCTTCTTTCCCCCTTTCTTCCCCTCCTCCCTCCCCTCTGGTCACTGTTAGTCTGTTCTTTGTTTCCATGCATCTGGTTCTGTTTTGCTCGTTTGTTTTAGTTCATTGTTGTCCTGTAATGGGTGAGATCATATGGTATTTGTCTTTCACTGACTGGTTAATTTCACTAACTGGAGCATAAAATCTCCAGTTCCATCCATGCTATTGCAAAAGGTAGGAGTTCCTTCTTTCTTTCTGCTGCGTAATAATTCCATTGTGTAAGTGTACAAAGGTTTTTGATCCATTCATCATCCACTGATGGGCACTTACGCTGTTTCCAGCACTTGACCATTATAAATAGTGCTGCTGTGAACATAGGGGTGCATAGGTTCTTCTGAATTGGTGTTTTAGAATTCTTTGGGTATAATCCCAGCAGTGGAATCACTGAGGAAATTCCATATGTTTTCCATAGTGATTGCACCAGTCTGCATTCCCATCAACAATGCACCAGGGTTCCCTTTTCTCCACATCCTCGCCAGCACTTGTTTGTTGATTCATTAATGATGACCATTCTGACAAGGGTGAGGTGGTATCTCATTGTGGTTTCAATTTGCATCTCTCTGATGCCTAGTGATTTTGAGCATTCTTTCATATGTCTATAGGCCCTTTGTATGTCCTTTTCAGATGAATGTGTTCAGGTTCTTTGCCCGTTTTTTAAAAATATTTTATTTATTATTTTTAGAGAGAGGGGTAGGGAAAGAGGCAGAGAGGGAGAGAGACATCAATGTATGGTTGCCTTTCACCTACCTCCAGCTACGGATCTGGCTGGAAACCTGGTTTGTACCCTGGTTATGTGCCCTGGCTGGGGAATTGAACCAGCAACCTTTGGGTTCTCAGGCCAGCACCTTATCCACTGTGCCACCAGTCAGGGCTTTGCCCATTTTTCAGTTGGGTTGGCTATCTGCCTAGTGTTGAGTCGTATGTATTAGGTTCTTTTATTTATTTAACAGCTTTTAACTTTTTACTTTTAAATAATGGTAAAATCACAGGAAACTGAAAAAATAGTAGAGATCTTCTATGTACCACCTACCTAGATTCTTCTAATGGTTGAATCTTACAAACTACAGTGAAAAAATCCAAAAAAGGAAATTGACATCGGTACAATGTATGTGTATGGTTCTTTTTTTTTTTTAATTTAGTTTTATTGTTGTATTACATCCATCCCCTTTTTATTCCCCTCTGTCCCCTAAAAATATGGAACGCTTTACAAATTTGTGTGTCATCCTTGCACAGGGACCATGCTAATCTTCTCTGTATTGTTCCAATTTTAGTATATGTGCTGCCGAAGCGAGCACTTGGTTCTTTATATATTCTGGAGTTCAAACCTTTTTCTGAGGTATCATTGACAAATATGTTTTCCCATATGGTTGGTTCCCTTTTCATTTTGCTGATGTTACATTTAGCTGAATAGAAACTTTTTAGTTTGATGTAGTCCCATTTGTTTATGTGTTCTGTTACTTCCCTTGCCCTAGGAGATATATCAGTGAAAATATTGCTTCGTGAGATATCTGAAATTTTACTTCCTATGTTTTCCTATAGGGCTTTTATGATGGCATGGCTTAAGTTTGAATCTTCTATCCATCTTGAGTTTATTCTGGTGCACAGTATAAGTTGGTGGTCTAGTTTCATTTTTTTTGCATGTGCCTGTCCAGTTTTCCCAAAATCACTTGTTAAAGAGGCCATTTTTACTCCATTCTATGCTCCTTCCCCCTTTGTCAAATATTAATTGACCACAGAGACTTGGGCTTATTTCTGGACTCTCTGTTCTGGTCCATTGATCTATAGGTCTATTCTTACGCCAGTACCAGACTGTTTTGATTACAGTGGCTTCATAATATAGTTTGATATCCAGTATTGTGATTCCTCCTACTTTGCTCTTTCTCAGGATTACTGTAGCAATTCGTGGTCATTCTTGGCTTCATATAAATTTTTGAAGTATTTATTCTAGATCTGTGAAATATGTCATTGGTATTTTAATAGGGATTACATTGAATCTATAACTTGCTTTGGGTAGGTAGTATGGACCTTTCAATGATGTTACTTCTTCCCATCTATAAATATGGTATATATTTTCACTTATTTGTATCTTTCTTAACTTCTTCCTTCGGTTTTGTAGTTTTATGAGTAGAGGTCTTTTTTTAATTTAATTTTTTAAAAAAGATTTTATTTCATTATTTCTAGAAAGAGGGGAAGGGAGAGAGGCAGAGAGGGAGAGAGACATCAATGTATGGTTGCCTTTCACCTGACTCCAGCTACAGATCTGACTGGAGACCTGGTTTGCAACCTTGTTATGTGCCCTGGCTGGGGAATTGAACCTGCGACCTTTGGGTTCGCAGGCAGGCGCCTTACCCACTGTGTTACCAGCCAGGGCCTGAGTAGAGGTCTTGTATCTCTGTGGTGAAGTTTACTCTTAGTTACTTTATTTTTCTTGTTGCTATTATAAATGGGATGTTTTTTCTAGTTTATATCTCTGATGTTTCATCGTTGGTGTACAAAAATAAGGCTTATTTGCTCTTTAATTTACACTTCTAATATCACATTGCCCTTTAATTTATGTCTTTAATATCATCTATTTCAATAAAATTTTGCAAGTTTATATTTTTCACTGAGTACAAATGAAAATATACATTGACTCTCTTTGTATATCATATGCTAGATACTGTGGGAAATACAGAATAGTTTAATATACTCTGTTCTCCTTTTGACAATTTTAATTTCTTGAAATTACACTTAATGTGCCTTTGCTAGGGACATATGTAAATGTTAAAAGTATCTCTGTAGCAGCGCTAATAATTCCTAGTGGGATTAAGGCTTTTAAGCAAGGGGGTCAGAGCAGTAGATTTTGAAATGGGTTTTTGAAAAGGGAAGAGGGAGGATATTTCTGGCAGGGAAAGGTTTGTTCAAAGATCTAGAGGAGCAAAAGCATGTGGTATCTTTTAATCATTTCACTGGACTGAGAATTCACAAAGAATAATGTTGTCATTTAAACTACTAGACTGTAGGAATGGAATCTTGTTTCTTGATTTGCTTAATTTGTAGCACAGTATTTGATACCTTGGTGCTCAAAAATGTTTCTTAGATTAATAAAATTATACATGGTTATAAGTTTTTAAAGGGCATACCTTCACAGGACCTTATTCATGCTAGATTATGAGGAAATGTTTTGTAACTTAAATGAATAGAAAAGAAAAACGAAGAATAAAATGCTAGAAAGGCAGAGAGACAAAGGTTTAAATGGAGGTTTTAGCCAGATTGTAGAGTCCTTTGAACTTTATTCTGCAAGGAAAGAGGATATCTGAATCTTTCAGGGAAGAGGAGTAACATAATGAAATTCATCCGTGAATCAACTGACGTAATTGTAGTCTAAGGACAGACTTGAAAGAGGCGAGTTTAGGGAGGGAAATCACTATTGGTAGTCTAATTTCAGTATTTCAAAGAGCTACTTATTATAGATAGGTTGTTTGGGTACTTGGAAATGAGAGTGCGAGATTGCCCGTGTTTTGAAGCGGCTCCTCCCTCCCATCCCCCACTCCTCTTCCCTATTTTCCTCCTATTCTGTTAGCACACCAGGGACTGCCCAGGAAGTGTATTTCCTTTCACTTCTAACGCGTATGAGGATTTGGAAATCACAGGATCCGCTGCCGCTTAAATCAATACAGAAATGGTTTCTCAACTCTCTCTTCCTTTTGTCTGCAATCTTTCTTCCATTGCGGTGGGTTTCCGATCGGTGGTACACCGGCTCCCAGGTAGGGGATTTGCCCCTTCCTCCTCCTCTGTGCCTTTTCTGAAGAATACTGGGGGCTTCCGAAGTTTTTCAGTCTTTTTGAAGGAGATACAGGCAGAAAGTGCAGAGCTGGGAGTTCAAGAAGACAGAGTCAGAATTTATTTGTCAGGGAAACAGCCTTCCCATTTGTAATTTAACATGACATATAAGGGCAGGATTCAGGGTTTCAGGATTCTCTTGTATCTGCAATAGGAATAATATTCACTATTTAGACCTTTCTCAATTGAAAATCACTGCTATATATTCTAATATAAATATCTGGTTCTTTGAATTTTGAAAGACTTTCTTAAACCTCTGTTTATTGTTTTGAAGCTTTCTATTGTAACTGCTATCCTTACATGATTTTACTTTTTTTTCTTTTTTAAGATTTTATTTATTATTTTCAGAGAAAGGGGAAGAGAGAGAGGCAGAGAGAGAGACATCAATGTATGGTTGCCTTTCACCTGCCTCCAGCTATGGACCTGGCTGGAGACCTGGCTTGCAACTTGGTTATGTGCCCTGGCTGGGAATAGAACCAGTGACCTTTGGGTTCGCAGGCTGGTGCCTTATCCACTGTGTCACCAGCCAGGGCCTGATTTTACATTTTGAAATGGGTTGATATAGAGTCGTGAGAAATCATACTGATATACACTATAATCTTTAAATTATTTAATTCAATAATTCAATGCAAAGCAGTGTGTTAGGTGCTGGGGTGAAGACAAAACCAACACCTTTTCTGTACTCAAGGAGTACTGGTAGTTGAGGTCATAAAGTATATTCATCTTTATTGCAGAAGACAGAATATGAAAATGCCGTAAGAGCTAAAACAGTTGCTCTGTGAGTTCAGACTAAGGAGAATCAGTTCTTGCTATAAGAAATAAGAATGTTGGGTTTATAAAATAGGTAGCATGGGTTCTGGATCTTGAAGGATGAGTAAGGTAAGTGAATTTTACCTGAAGGATATTAGAAATACCCTAGGTGAAGAGAAGGGTACAGTTACGATGAGGAAAGAGAAGAGAATGGGGAATGGTTCATATTGGTTGGAGTGAGAGGCGGAACTAGACAGGCAGGTTGGTGTGAGAGTGGGCAGTGCCTTCATCAGTGCCTAGTCAAGCAGTTTAGACTTTACTTGGTAGACAGTGAGGGGTCATTTGTGAAGCATTTATAGGGGAGTATGTGATATAATTAAATCTGTTCTTAGGAAGCTTAATTTAGTAGCAGTGCTTCCCAAACTTTCCACATCATAGCACACATAGAAAATGACTACTTTTACCTCACATTGGAATAAAATGGATGAAATCTGGAGCCTTTAATGAACTGCTTAAAGCAGGAGGTGATTGGCCTGAGGCCTTTGGCTAGCCCAAAGGGCTAAGGGGATCAAGAGCCCATCATTTAGGAAGCCCTGGTTTGTTTATTTATTTATTTTTGAAAGATTTTATTATTTTTAGAGAGAGGGGAAGGGAGAGAGACAGAGAGGGAGAGAGACATGAATGTATGGTTGCCTTTCACCTGCCTCCAGCTGTGGACCTGGCTGGAGGCCTGGCTTGCAACCTGGTTACGTACCCTGGCTGGGAATTGAACCAAGGAAGCCCTGGTTTAGAAGATAGTTTTCTTACTTGATTTCTCCTTCCAAATAAGAGGCTGTGATAATTAGTATCCACCTAACAGGTTGTGAGGCCCTAAATTAGGAAATAGGAAGGAAGTGAATGATAAACAAGAAAAACTGAAGCATCAGTGCTCATGAGGACAGGTTCAAGTCAGAAGCAAAACTTGTGGGGTTGAGGCCCAGGCTGGTGACTCCGTGGACAAGGCGCCAGCCTGCGAACCCAAAGGTTGCTGGTTCAATTCCCCAGACAGGGCACATAACCAGGTTGCAGGCCAGGTCCATAGCTGGAGGCAGGTGAAAGGCAACCATACATTGATGTTTCTCTCCTCTCTGCCTCTCTCCCTGCCCCTCTCTCTAAAAATAATAAATAAAATCTTTAAAAAAAAAGTTAAAAAAAAAAACAAAGCCTTGTGGGGTTGACCTGGAGAAGTGGGCAGGTAAATTAAAAAAATAAAACCAAAAACAAAACCAAAAACTATTCATTGATGAGAGAGAGAGAGAGAGAGAGAGGGAGGGAGGGAGGGAGAGGGAGATATTGACTTTTTCCACTCATTTACACTTTCATTGGTTGATTCTTGCATGTGCTGTGACCAGGGATCCTACCCATCACCCACCAGCTTGGGGTATTGGAACAATGCTCTAATTAACTGAGCTACCTGGCCAGAGTATAAGTTCTTGCAAAGGATTTACTGTGGGTACCCTTGCAAATTTCCGGGTCCTAGTAATTTATCCATTGTACTATACTAGGAACCGCTCTGGGCCCTAGTAATTTATACTCGCTCTCCTATATCATCCCCTTCACATGCTCTTTCTAGCCCTCTGTTGGTATAGTCAGAATTTAACCAGTTAGTGAATGTGAAGAAGATTTCAAGGCCCACAGAGATATTGAAACTAGGCAATTTAGCACATGAGAAATTGATTTGGAAGGGGGATATTGAAGAATTCTCTTTTGACATGTTGAGACACCTGCAAAAAGTAACTGGTGAAATTAAGGGTCTAGAGATTACAAAGGAAGAATGCTGAAATTAAAGAGTAAAGGTCCAAGGTCAGACTCTTTTAACCCTTCGCAGTGCCCAACACTTTGTTGAATAAATAAGTATAAGGGGGAGCAAAAAACCCCTGAAAATCTTCTGCTGGGTGGGTCCCTGTAGTTCAGGCTTCCCCTGCTAGGTGAATGTTCTAGGAACCCATCTATACCAGTGTACCAGCTGGCCTTGTTGTGAGGTTCAATTCCTGGTCAGCATAAACATTTCTCTCCCTACCCCCCACCTTCCTCCCACCCTTCCTCTCTAAAATCAATAAACCCATTTTTAAAAGCTACATAAATAATAGCTAACTTTTTTTAATATTCACAATTTCTTTAATCTTTGCATAACCCAATTAATTTGTTACTTATAGTCTTAGGAACAATAAGAATTATTATTATTGCCATCTTAGAAAGGAGGGAGATGCACAGAAAGGCTAATTGTCTTGCTCAAGGCTATTTATTTGAAAAATGGTAGGCAAGATTTGAACCCAAGCATTCTGGAGCCAGACAGAGGCTGGGCCTACATTTTTTTTTCATTTTTCCTTTTCCATCATTGTGTGTCATTCATTCTGATTGGGTACCATGCCTAGTCCTAAACCAATTATTGTGCTCTCATTGGCCAGGCCCTGGTGGTTAGGGGTGGAGTCAAGTCTACTTGCAAGGCATGGGGACTGGGCCAGAGAGGGTGGCTCCTCAGAGGAAAATCCTAGAGGTACAAGTTGCTAGGAAGGAAAATGGTTGCTGTGCAGTGAAACAGTGGATATCTATTAACCCATGTTTGTGTTATATTTTTATGTGTCTGTCTCATGTGCATTATCCCACACTAGCCACCTGACCATGTTGGGCCCATACTCTTAAGTATTACACTATGCTGCATCTCAAAGAAAGTAGTACTTGAGGTAGACTTTGAGCAATAGATAAAATTTCCTTAAGGATAGATTACTGGGCATGGCATTAAGGGTAAATGTGAATTTTATTTGTGAAATCAGGAAATAGTTGAATTTGACAGAATTGTTACGTAAAGCAATGTAGAGGATCTCGTGTACTTTAAATTTTTGAAAGAAATGGTATAATAGAATACTGTAAAATATTTTGCTAAAATAATAGAAATTTCATTTCAGAGAAATAGTGTCTCTGTGTTAGTTGTTCTAGTTTAATATTTTATCTCACTGTTAAAGTTTTATGAAATAAAATGAAGGACTCTATTTTATGTATCTCATTAGTTACATACTTGACCACCCCTTTTTGTGAGGCAATACTGCTGTGTGAACACTAAGTATGAAATAACAGGAACAATTTTCAGCTCTTGGTTATATAATAATTAATTTTTTTCTTGTGGCTTTGGAACTTAAAGTAATTTTAGACCAGCTATCGCTTCATAGTTTAGTTTATGACACCCTTCTAGAAAATGCCATGTAACATTTGTGTGTACACTAAAATAGAAGAAATTAAATTGTGGGTCCTACTAAATGCTCTCCATGAATTTTTACAAAATTTTTGGGATCACTTTCTGGTATATTTCAGGTACTAAATCCAATGTAATTATGATAATATTGAATGATGGTCATTTTTTTAATCATAACAATGAGGTTGCTATTAGCACATTTTAGGATTAGATTCCATCTTGTGAAAAGATGATCATTGTTCAACTATGAGAAATGATAATAATAATAATTAAAGCCTTGAGTTAATTCTTAAGCACTGCAAGAATACAAAATGATTGTTGTTAAAAAATAGAGAACTGAAGAATTGATCTTGAGAATGACAAGGAGAGAGAGGAATTTGGAGACTATTTAGAGTTAGGTTTACATTTCCCTGACCAGTAGGGAGAAATAGGTTTATTTATAGAACAGTGGTTAAAGCATTTTTTGTGCTTTTGATGTCCTCTTCACAGTTTTGAAGAAGTACATGGAAAATAATCATCAGAAAAAAGCAATCTTCAGTAAGCAGGAGAGTCTTCCATGCATTACCCCATTTCTAACCACGGTGGCAGAGACTCCACAGATCATCTCTGCTCAAGTCCGCGGACATTTTCCTAAGTGGCTCAATGGCTCTCTGCTTCGAATTGGACCTGGGAAATTTGAATTTGGCAAAGACAAGTAAGCCTTGATTTTTGGAAGAATTTGGATTTCTTAGCATGAGTTTGTTCTATTGAAGATGTGTTAGTATCTGTTTCTTTTCTGAAACTGACATTTCTATGTGATCCCTTTGGTTGTAGATGAGGAAAGTAGTCTACAGGGGAAAAATGGAGCCTTAATTCTGTTTAAAAAGTTGACATTTCTGCTCTGTAGTTGAAATGAATTTGAAGTTCTCTAAAGGTTTCTGCCAAAAGAGAAGTGTCAGAAACTCTTTACCAAGCTCTATTTCGCCACAAGTTCCTGAAGGAAGAGGGGCAGTGTCTTCACTTCATACCACTCCTGCACCCAGTACTTCCCAGACACAATGGCTCTTTCAGTTCCCCAAACTAGACATCTTTATTTATGCTCAGGGTCACGGCTTTGGTCTGTCATCTATCTTCCCAAGTCCAATTCTTATCATTCAGATGTCAGTTCAGACTTCACATCAGTTGAGCCTTCCCTGATTTCCTAATCTAAAAATGCTATTATTTATTATATTACCTATTATATAATAAATATTTTAATTCTTTGCATAATATAATCAATATTGTTCTTATGTTTATTTATTTATTAGCTTTGTTTCCTCCCTAGAAAATAAGGTCCGTATAGGCAGAGACTTTCTTGTTCACCTCATATCCCCAATATCTAGGACATTGTCTTACACTTAAATAGTACTCCGTAAATATATGTAGATCAATGAAAAAAAAAAAACAAAACCCAAAACAAAACAATAACTTTTTAGTATACCATTTATCTGTGTGTCTATTAAGCAAATAAAGTCATGTGAAGAAACCCCTATAGTCAGGAAGGAATATGCTTTGCTTCAAACATTTAAAAATATTAACCAACCTGCGAACCCAAAGGTCGCTGGTTCAATTCCCCAGCCAGGGCACATAACCAGGTTGTAAGCCAGTTCTCCAGCCAGGTCAGTGGCTGGAGGCAGGTGAAAGGCAACCATACATTGATGTTTCTCTCCCTCTCTGTCCCTCTCCCTTCCTCTCTCTCTGGAAATAATAAATAAAATCTTAAAAATATATATAAGATACTTTTTTTGGTTTTAAAGTTTTAATCTAACAATAAAATTAAAACTAAAAAATTTTTTAATCTATATGAAACTTTTTAAAATATAGAAAAGAGTGGGGAAATGTATGTATCACATCCTCTGTTAACACTTTGGTGTATTTCTTGCTATTAGGAAATAGTAACCAACATTTTTGCCCTAGTTTTAAAAAGTTTACGCTATCATCAGCTTTTTTATCTGTATTGCTATGAAATATGAATGAATGACCATTATTTTTAACAGTCTTCCCATTTCTATAGGTTTGGTTTAAATAATTACAATAATATGATATGTAGAAGTTTTATTGCAGTATAATTGACATGTAACATTTAATTAGTTTCAGTTGTGTCCCATGATGATTTGATATTTGTATATATTGTGAAATGGTCACCAAAGTAAGTCTACTTAATACCTATCACATAGATAGTTACAAAAAATTTCTTTTCTTATGATGGTTTTACTTCCTTAGCCACTTTCAAATATGCAGTACAGTGTTATTAACCATTGTCACCATTTTGTACGTTACACCCTTGTAACTTACTTATTTTATAATTGGAAGTTTGTACTTTTTGTCCACCTTCATCCATTTTGTTTCCCACAACCTCTTGCAACCACCAATAACTTGCCTGTATCTATGAACTTGGTTTTTTGTTTATTCGTGTTGTTTTAGATTCCACATATAAGTAAGATCATATGGTATTTGCCTTTCTCTATTTTTCTCTGACTTATTTCACTTAGCATAATGACTTCAAGGTCCATTCATGTTGTCACAAATGGCAAAAATTCCTTCGTTCTGTAGCTGAATAATATTGTATGTATATACAATATGTATATGTCATATGTATCATTTTTCTTTGTCCATTTATCTATTGATGGACACTTAGGTTGTTTCTATAGCTTGATTATTGTAAATAATGCTGCAGTGAACATGGATGTAGATATCTTTTTGAGTTAGTGTTTTCATTTTCTTCAGATAAAATACCCAGAAGTGGGATTGCTAGATCACATGGTAGTTCTCTTTTTAACGATTTTTAATGTTTTTAGGAACTTCCATACTGTTTTCCATATAGGCTATATCCATTTAAATTTCTACCAGTAGTGCACAGAGGTTCCCTTTTCTCCATAACCTTGTGAAAGCTTGTTATTTCTTGCCTTAAAAAAAAAAAAAATCCTCATCCAAGATTATGTTTATTGATTTTAGAGAGAAAGGAAGGGGTGAGAAAGAGAAAAAAGAGACATAAACATTAATGCAAGGGTAAAGCATCGATTGATTGCCTTACATACATGCCCCAAGTGGAGATCAAACCCACAACTTAGGATGTGCAGGAATCGAACCTGCAAACTTTTGGTGTATGGAACAATGTTCCAATCAACTGAGCCACCCAGCCAGGGTTATTTCTTATCTTTTGGGTAGTATGTAAGGTAATAAGTGTGAGATGATATATTGTTGTGGTTTTGATTTGCACTTCCCTGATGATTAATGACATCAAGCATCTTTTCACAAACCTGTTGAGTATCTGTATGTCTTCTTTGGGCAAATGTCTATTCAGGTCTTCTGCCCTTTTTTAAAAATGTGGTAAAATACGTATAATATAAAATTTACCATCTTAACTATTTTTAGATGTACAATTCAGTAGCATTAAGTACATTCACACTGATGCTTTCATCACCATCCACTTATTATCTTGGGAAACTCTGCACCCATTAAACAATAACTTTTCCCTAAGCCCCTGATAAATATGCCTTCTACTTTTTGTTAGCTACACCATTCCTTTGGGCTTGGTGGGAATCTGATCATGGTCCAATTGTGCTTTCCTAGCTGTTGTTGGGAACAAATCAAGAATTATGGGCATGTTCAAGATACTTAATATTCCAAGTAATTTAACTTGCTGAGCCCATTGCACATTGCCTTCACTGACTAATAGACTTACTATGATAGTGCTAAAGGCAATAAAATGCAGTGGTTCCTCACCCCAACAGCTGCTACAAGAAGCCCTTAAGAAGTTACTTTAAAAAAAAAAAAGAGGGCTGGGGTTTACTTTAGATGCCCTAGGTGGAGACTAGGGTGGGGCAGGATTTTGGAGAGATGGTTTGGGGTTAGAAAAAAATAAGGTGAGTGAACTGACCCATAGGTCTTTACCTTGTACCTAACCAGGTAAACTCTGCTTTCCCCTATTTTAAGTATCTGGATTTCATACAAGTTATAATTTGAAAAAAGATTATGGGGAAAAAGAAGGAGGAGGAGGAGGAGCAAAATAAACTACTTGTTCAATCCACACAGAGAAACAGCCTCTTGCAAAAAGCATATGGTATTTCATCCACTGCAAAACTAGCTCTAGTAAATTTTGAACCAAGCAGCAGAGCTACTCACAACCTAGGTTTTCACTGCAGGCTTCTTTGAAAGATAACATCTTTGTGGGAAAGTGTGCGCTGAGGCTGATCCTCATGAATGTCTGATTTGTCATTTAAATCTTTTTTTTTTTCAGAGCCAGCAGTAAGCATTTATGGCAAGAACAGATAATTGCCATCCCCTTGGGTGAGGGAGACACGGTGAGATTTAGTCTAGTGATTGGCTCCCAGATTAGGCTAAGGGGAGCAGAAGAACTAGTCATTGTAACCCTTAACCTGTGGTTTGGCACATTCCCCTAGCTGGGGATCTGTGATCTGTTAGATGCCATGCAATAGGTCCCTGTCAGCATGCAGACATAGTCCTGTGCTAACCTATTTCTCCATCATCATTGCCTCACAGTAATTTATTAACTGGCTATTCCTCCAAGATGCCATATGCCTTCACAGCCCTTCCTTTGTAAAAATCACCTGTCCCTAGGATGCCCTTCTCCACCTGACAAACATCCTTAATGAACCAGCCAGTTTCCTTCCCTCCCTGCCCTTCCCCGGCCCCTATATCCTCCCATCCTGTTTTTCCTTCTGTGCATGCAAAGCATTTTTAACATTTCTCCACTGCTGCAGTACTCACTTTATGGCCTAGTTATTTGTGTACCTGTAAACCCTGTTCTTGGCACAGTTCCTGGAAGTGTTGGTTGATTTGAACAAATGAATGCATGGAATGACAGGGTCTGGAAGGATCTTGGGAGGTGGAATCTAAGAAGTTGAAAATTATTAAAGGTAAACGTGGATGAAGAAAATAAAGTTTACAAGCACAAGGATAAAGGAGATATGGTTTAACAAGTATGAACAGACTGACGGTTCAGTGTGGGGTCAACAATATGAAAAGGAAAATAGAAAAAGAATATGAAATATCTTAAATGAGGAAGCTGATGTCTGATTTTATACCCAGACTATTTTGTATTTGGGTCTACGTATCATGGTTTTAGAGTGATTTAGACTAGGATAGAAATAATTATTGAAACTATTTTGTTTTTAATTTTTTCAGAGCAAAAGGGAGGGTGAAAGAGAGGGAGAGAAGCATCGTCATGAGAGAGAAACATAGATCAGTTGCCTCTTGTATGTAGCCCAACCATGGGGGCCGAAACTGCAATGTAGGCATGTGCCCTGACCAGGAATCAAACTAGTGGCCACTTTTCACTTTGTGGGATGATGACCAACCTGCTGAGCCACACTGGTCAGGGCTGTTTTTAATATTTTTGGAAAATATTGCCAAAATAGAAAAACTACTAGCTTACATTATCAAGAAAAATGAAGAAAGCACATATGTATTGCATAAGAAATGACAATGGGAAATAAACATTGAAACAGGTAAAAAAATTACGAGAGACTTTCAGGCCTCTGTAAATATATATGAAAACTTTAATGAAATAGCTAATTTCCTGGGGAAACACAGATTGTCAAAATGGATTGAGATAGAACGTTTAAATAGAACAAGTTTTGTGGAAGAAAAAGAGAAACTTATTAAGGAAATACTAAAAAAAAAAAAGCACCAGGCCCAGATTATTTCACAGAGAAATTCTCCTAAACCTTCAAATATTAGATAATCTCAATGCTCAAGAGATTACTTAAGAGAATTGAAAATGAAGGGAAATTTCCTGTTTTTAATTTTTTTAATGAAGCAAAGATAATATTGATATCTATACATGATAAAGGTGGTGCAAAAAAGAAGCCATTATTTATTCATTTATCTATGAATGTCCTTAAAAAAGTACAAAATATATAGTACTAACATAGTGCTAATGAATATTTTATTAACAGAATACAACACTACATTAAAAATCTAATTCACCTTGGCTGGTGTGGCTCAGTGGATTGGTGCTGGCCTGCGAACCCAAAGGTCGTTGGTTTGATTCCCAGTCAGAGCACATTATTAACCAGGTTGTAAGCCAGTTCTCCAGCCAGGTCCTTAGCTGGAGGCAGGTGAAAGGCAACCATACATTGATGCCCCTCTCCCTTTTTTCCTCCCTCCCTGCCCTTCTATCTGAAAATAACAACAACAACAAAACAGTAATAAAATTAAATTAAATTAAAAAAATATATAATTCACTATGATGGAAAAGTTCTGAAGATCTGTTTCACAATGATGTGAAAAAACTTAACATTAACCTGTACACTTAAAAAAGCTAAGATGGTAAATTTTGTGGTGTTTTATACCACAATAAAAAGAAATGCCTTTTAAGGCAATGATGGTAATCTTACTTATTCATGGTGAATACATTAAGAATTCAAACTGTCAAGCATATGAAAGAAAAGACTATGTGATGATAAATGCTCCTAAGAGTAAAACCACAAACTTTTCCTTAAGAGTTTTTCAATGTTCCATCATTTAAAATGATAGTTTCTAGTATAATTATATGGAAAAATGATTAATGATTATCTAATAAAGACAGTTACCTTATGTTTACTTTTACATAATTTTGATAAATGCGAAACATTTTTTTAATTAAAAAAATCTTTTAAAGATTTTATTTATTATTTTTAGAGAGAGAGGAAGAGAGGGAGGAAGAAAGGGGGAGAAACATCAATGTGTGGTTGCCTTTCACCGGCTTCCAGCTGGGGACCAGGGCTGGAGACCTGGCTTGCAACTTGGGTATGTGCCCCGACTGGGAATCAAACCAGCGACCTTTGGGTTCTCAGGCTGGTACCTCAATCCACAGAGCCACACCAGCCAGGGATGAATTTGAAACATTTGAAAGTAAATGGACAATGTAATACATATAAGATATAAATATAACTACTTAAAGTCTTAGGAACCTATTTGAATTGGGGAAATTTTAAGCATTCCATATCTTCTATGCTATTCTCTTGGGTGTAAAACAAAGAACTTCCCCTACTGAAAGCCTTTTTAAAAGAAAGGATTTATGGGGTCATTGCTAGCATGATAAAGACTGGGTCCTGGGTCTAAACAACCAGCACTGCTAGGTGGAAAATACAGGCATTCCAGCTGTCCTGGAGTTGAAGGGCTTTCTATACATCAGGCAGGGGGAAGAAAGATGTAAATTGTTTTGAAAAAAATGTACCCTGGCTACAGAGAAGGTGGGTGGGATAAGGTGAAGGAGGCTCAGTTCTCAGGTACATGCAGAGTCTGTAGGGTAAAGTGTTTGCTCTTTTGGATTGGCTGTGGAGAGTTTCTTTGTAAGCCAAAGGCAGAGGCTCATCTGGTGGGGTGATGGCTGGCTAGTCTCTTTTAGGTAATGACAGCAATAGCACCTGGAAGGTAATTCAAAGTTCCAGAAACTCAAGAATGGAACCAGTCTTTTATTGGTTTTGCCCTGAAGTTAACTGATTAACCCCTTCTTATCTCTTTCTTCTACTTTTTGGACTGCTGTTATTTAATTCAGAACATTTTAGAATTTTCTCCTTGTCAAAAGTAAAGATTAGAATTATTTTAAGAGTCACTAGAGTGGGGATCTTCTTTAGCCTTCTGATGTGTGAAGTTTTTAGCAGAGGTAAGGGGCAGAAAGATGTAAGTATTGTACTACAGGTTATAGTCAAGCCATCATCCCTTAATTTCCATGTTCTCAGGTTGTGCTGGGAGCCCATCCCATTTCTTTATCTCTATATTGGAAAGCCTTCATTTTGACCCTATGTTTTCTGGCTAATAGTTGTTTTTTTATTTTTGTCCCTATTTCAAGGTACAATCACTGGTTTGATGGAATGGCTTTACTTCACCAGTTTAGGATGGAGAAGGGCACAGTGACATATAGGAGCAAGTTTCTACAGAGTGATACGTATAAGGCCAACAGTGCTCATAATCGAATTGTGGTCTCAGAATTTGGCACACTGGCTCTCCCTGATCCATGCAAGAATGTTTTTGAACGTTTCATGTCCAAGTTTGAGCTGCCTGGTAAGGGGCTATTAATGTGCCCAGAATTTGCACATGATACTGTTGATTATTTAAATTAATATCATATATGGCAATCTATATAAATCTTGAAATAGATTTCTCTTTTTGGAATGAGAGGATAAATTGCTTCCTCTCTCTTATTGTGGTGTTTAAATAACTCTCGGGTTTGGTTTCAGCAATAACTGACAACACCAATGTCAACTATGTGCGGTACAAGGGTGATTACTACGTTAGTACTGAGACCAACTTTATGAATAAGGTGGACATTGAAACCCTGGAAAGGACAGAAAAGGTAAAATAGAGGTTTAAAAATTGAATAAAATAGACCCCCAGATTTCTTTCCATTCAAAACAGTTTTTAGTGTAGTAGATGCCTGAATAAGAAATTGGAACCTTAACTAAACAAAAACAAAATTATTCATGGTGCACCCTCTGTCCTGATTAGGGTGACCTGTGGGGTTGTTTTTCCATAAGTCTAGACCCTTCTTTAGTCATAATACCTGAAGGCTAAGGTAAAGGAAAAATGCAATAGTACAGATCTACTTTGGCCACCTCAGGTTTTTCCTAGCTACAGGTAGAATTTTTCTATCTGGAAATTTTCTAGACCCATACTGCTTTTGCTTGATACATTAATTAGAAGTTAAATGAAAATTTGGGCCAGAATGTTAGTTGTAATTCTTATTCTTTTGAACTATCCCATGTTCTTGAGGAAAAAATTTACCCTCATTCAATAATAATTTTTGTCCATTTTTTGTTTGTGATGGGGTTTTTGTTTTTATATTTTTGGTCTTAGTTTTTCTTTCTTTAGTAGGAAAAATCATTTTTGATTTTTCAGAGGTGAGATATTAGGGCTTAGGTTGCAGTTTTCGTATCTTATTTTAAAGGTATTTGACATATCTCTTCTTTATGCATCTAGTGATCTGTCCGTGTAACATTTAAAAGTTTCTGATGGCCTTAAATTTGCAGGTAGACTGGAGCAAATTCATTGCTGTGAATGGAGCCACTGCACATCCTCATTATGACCAAGATGGAACAGCATACAACATGGGGAACTCCTATGGGGCACATGGTAAAATGGGATGGAGGCATTTTAAAAAATAATTAGGAGTTTGCCCTGGCAGGGGGGGTCATTTGGTTGGATGATCATCCCATACACCAAAAGGTTGCAGGTTCAATTCCTGGTCAGGGCACAAATAACCAGTTATTTATTTCTGGGTTCGATTCCCAGTCAGGGTATGTACAGAAGGCAACTGATCAATGTTTCTGTCACACATGGCTATTTCTCTCTCTCTCTCTCTCTCTCTCTCTCTCTCTCTCTCTCTCTCTCTCTCT
This sequence comes from Noctilio leporinus, assembly GCA_004026585.1. Lineage (NCBI taxonomy): Eukaryota > Metazoa > Chordata > Mammalia > Chiroptera > Noctilionidae > Noctilio > Noctilio leporinus. Next base: position 32,567 of record PVIW01006347.1, on the reverse strand, counting down.
CTGCTTTTCTCCCACCCTCCCTCCATTTACTCCTCAGGTGAGGATTAAAAAATAATAATAATTAGGAGGTAACAATCTTCCTGGGGTTTCATTATGGTTTAGATGTAAACATATGAAACTTCATTTGGAAAGTTCAGGAGAAAATCTTCAAAGTGGCATTACTGAAAATAAAGGATATAATTTATCTTTGAGTATGTGTTCTGTGGTGCTTTTGCACGTATGTTTAGCAGTTGACTTTTTTAAAAAAGATTTTGTTTATTATTTTTCAGAGAGAGGGGAAGGGAGAGAGGCAAGGAGGGAGAGAAACATCAATGATCAATGTACGGTTGCCTTTCACCTGCCTCTAGCTATGGACCTGGCTGGAGACCTGGCTTGCAACCTGGTTATGTTGCCCTGACTGGGAATCGAATCAGCGACCTTTAGGTTTACAGGCTGGCACCTTATCCATTGTGCCACCAGTCAGGGCTAGGAGCTGACTTTTTATTTAACCTACTCAGCATCACTCACATTTTTATGTTCCATTGTACTTTTTGGCTCACAAGTATTATAAGGATTTTCAATACATATTTCTCAAACTTGAATTTTTAAGAAGTACAATATTGTAAATATAAGAAATTTAGAATTCTGCAGCAAAGATATAGGGAAGATACATGGTCTTTCACATGGGAAAGAATTAATTTTTATAATGGGAATAATACATCACAAAGTAAGTTAAGATTACACTGCAGTTTCATTTATAATCATGTTCATCACATCTCTTTCCTAGTCATCCTTTTACTTCCCCAGCTGCCTACCAGTCTGCTCCAGAAGCATTTAATAGCTGACAGTGATAGTCAACATTTATTGAGTGCATAGTATGTACTAGTGTTGAGAATTTTTCTCTATATTTTCTCATTTAATCCTGTAACTCTTCTCTGAGAAAGGTGCTGTTATTACTCCATTTTACAGATAGGGGCAGTAAACCTTAAGAAGGTTGAAGATGCTTGCCTTATGTAAGCTTCTAAGTGTCTAAAACCAGACTTGGCACAAAGTCTGAACTGTCAGGTCTGGTGACAGTGAGAGGAGAAATGACAGGACAACAGGCAATGTGTTTAAGAGGTTTATTTGGCCAGCTGCAATAGGTTGGGTGGGACCATAAGGTGTCAGCACTGAACAAAAGTAGGGCAGGGTTTTTATTTATTTATTTTTAAAAGATTTTATTCATTATTTCCAGGGAGAGAGGAAGGGAGAGAGGGAGAGAAACATCAGTGTATGGTTGCCCTTCACCTTCCTCCAGCCACAGAACTGGCTGGAGATCCGGCTTGTAACCTGGTTACGTGCCCTGGCTGGGGAATCGAACCAGCGACCCTTGGGTTTGCAGGCTGGTGCCTTATGCATAATGCTACCAGCCAGAGCAGGGCAGGGTTTTTAAAGGGATAGGAGGGAGGGAGTTGAAGGGGCTTTCTGTAGATGGCTTTGGGGGAGTTGGCTCTGAGAGCAGAGAAGTTACTAAAACAAAAAAGTTACTAAATTCTTGCCAACAGGCTAAGATATCTGTGAAGGACACAGGCTTTGCCAGCAGGCTAAGAAAATATCTTTGAAAGGCATAGGCCTTGACTGGTGTCAGCAGTTACCAAGGCGGGGGGGGGGGGGTCAGCAGATTTACTGGGGTTTATTAAAATTAGGCCTGAATTCTCAGAACTCAGGTCTTATGTCTAAGATTCCTGCCTTTGTTTTACTGATTCTGGGGAGTTGGGATGAAGATCTATTCTTCTGAAACATCTTCAAAGCTGAAATTAGGATAGAGAGCTGTCTATATTTCCTCTCGATGTACTGGTTGATATGGAAGGGTATGGAGTATGTCAGTATGTTACTGACAGCTTGATTTGTCAGTAACTTGCACTAACTTTGCATTATCTTGTGGATAAAACTTTTTAGGAGTAGTAGGAGACAGGGACCTACTAAGAGCAAAACCCAGGTCATTATCATTGGAGTTATTAAAGATATTAGCATGGCTTAGAGGGGAGAAAAGAAATAGGAGGAGAAGGTCTTGAGCCAGGAGGGGTCACAGAAGCATTTATTTCCAAATGCTATGATGTCAATGCTTTCTTTTAAAACTTAAATCTTCAACAACTTGCTCACTAGTATTGATAGAAAAACAGCATAACTCATTCAATAGAGCACACGTTCTACCTGCTTTAGCAGCTAAGGAGGAGAGGCAAGGCTGTCTCTGTAAAAATACCAGCTAGGTGGGGTGGGCTTAGAAGTAGGCTGTTCTTCCCTAGGATGGGGATGCAGGCAGCCAGCTATTTCTGCAACCAGTAATGAGTTTGAGTAGAGAGTTAATTACCCTGTTGTTCCTAGGACCTAGTAGCTCCTAAGTGTAGAAGTTACAGAGTTTCAAAGACTTATTTTCTTATTTGACAAAGCTTTCCATGTATTTTTAAATGTGTTAAATAAGCCTAATTAGTCTTATTTCAAGAGCCCTTTGAAATACCTCAAAGCCATAAGGAAAAGTCTTTTAAATGTTAAACCTTGAAAATCTTATCAAACATACATATATGTGTTTGACATATATATATATATATATATATATATATATATATATATATATATATGTGTGTGTGTGTGTGTGTGTGTGTGTGTGTGTATGTTTGAGGACCTTGCATGTCTTAGGAATTGACCCCAGACATCTCCATAAGGCCCCCACTCACATAGAGATGGACACCCAAGAACTTGGGCCAGAGGAGGAAGTGTGTCTTTTGTCTTTGGAGCCAGGCAGAACTCAAGCACTCAATTAGATTTCATTGTTTTAATCTCCAAACACAGGCCTAGTATATTTGAATGGCCCACCCCCATGGTGCAGCATTTCCTTTTCCCTAAAGTTCAGAGATTGTACTCACTTCATTCCAAAATGGCTGGAGACAAAGGGTGGACTCCAAGTCTTGGCAACATTTATTTTACATAATGGAGGGCCATAATCTGCCAAGATAGAATTGTAGGTAGACATGCTACTACGTCTCCCTTCACAACTAAGAAGGAATTCATCCACCTCAAAACTAGAGAAAATTGAGCTGCATGGAAGTCCAACAAACAAAGATATAAAGAAGAAATACTCATCCAGATAGGTAGGAGGGACATAAAGGACATGGTTTGGTGGTGTGGTTTGGTGGTATGGGGTTGGCAGCTGTGGTTGGCCAGCAGAATGTGCAGCCACACATTTTTAAAAAGTAGGAATATCTGGGGAGTGCTCCTAGCACCAGACCAGACTGTGCCAGTCACAGTTCAGTGCCGAAGAAAATAAAGCCACGTTGCTTCTGACTGAAAACCAGTGAGGGTTAGGGGTGTTGGAAGAAACTGCCAGTCTCTCAGCAGAGTCCGTTTGTTTAAAGGCTCCCAATGTCCTAGAATGTTCACAGCCCCACCCACTCTGGAAACCATGGCCAGGGCAACAGCTAGAGAGGTGTCAGTTCCATATGGAAAGTGGGAGAAGTTCCCGGAAAAGGGGCAAGTGCTGAGCAAGCAACATTGTTCCCTCTCAGATCCCTCCCCGACACACAGCACCATAATGTGGTGAAATGAATTGCCCCATATTGATGAATACCTAAGGCTCCACCCTTACAATATAACAGGTGCGACAGCTCTACTTAAGAAACAGAGGCAAACACAGGCACCTGTCAAGTTGAGGAGACAGAGAAGTATTCCCCTCAAAAGGAAGCAGATCAAGGTTCCAGTGGGAAAACCAAGTAATAAGGATATAGCCAACTTAACAGATGTGGAGATAGCCAACCTAACAGACATAATGTTTAAAACACAGGTGATAAAAGATGCTCATAGTCTTGACAGATATGCTTGAGTATAGCAAACATAGAAGGGAAGAAGAAAAGACCATGCTAATGAAACAAAGGAAAATCCACACAAAACCAATAGTGAAGGGAAGGAAGCTGGGGTTCAAATCAATTATTTGGAATATAAGAAATAAACAACCAGTACAGAGTGAGGAGACAAGGATTGAAAAAAATGAGGAAAGGCTTAGGAACCTCTGGGATGACTTTAAATGTACCAATATCCAAATTATAGGGGTGCCAGAAGGAGTAAAGGAACAGCAAGAAATTAAAAACTTGTGTGAAAAAACAATGAAGGAAACTTCCTAAATTTGGCAAAGGAAATAGACATACAAATCCAGGAAGCATGGAGAGTCCTGAACAAGCTAGACCCAAGGAGGATCACACCAAGACACATCATAATTAAAATGCCAAATGATGAAGGTAAAGAGAGAATCTTAAAAGCGACAAAAGAAGAGAGTTATCTACAAAGGGGTTCCAATAAGACTATCAGATGATTTCTCAAGAGAAATTTTTCAGGCAAGAAGGGCCTGGCAAGAAATATTCAAAGTGATAAAAAGCAAGGACCTTCAACCTAGATTGCTCTATCCAGCAAAGCTGCCATTCAGAATGGAAGGGCAGATAAAGTGCTTCCCAGACTAAAGGAGTTCATCATCACCAAGCCCTTATTATATGAAATGTTAAAGAGACTTATTTAAGAAAAAGAGGATAAAAATTATGAACGTTAAAATGACAACAAACTCACAACTGTCAACAACAGGATCTAAGAAAATGTAAACAAAATAAACATTCAGAATAGGATCAGAATCATAGGTATGGAAGTCACTGGGAGAGTTATCAGCTGGGAGGGGGAAGGGAGAGAAATGGGGAAATGGTGCAGGGACTAAGAAATATAATTGGTGGATACAAGATAGACAGGGAGAATTTAAGAATAATATAGGAAATGGTGAAATTGGGGAATTTATATGCTCAACCCACGGACATGAACTAAGGGGGTTGGTATTGTAGGAGGAAAGGTGGGTGCTGCGTGGAAAAGAAATTGGGACAACTTAACAGCATAATCAATAAAATATACATACTTTTAAAAAATCCAAGTGGATAACTTTGTAACTGGTTCATAGTGAGAAATACTGTTTAACCATTCTGAATTATATTCTAAAATAGTTGTTGGATCACTCACTCTCAGCCTTTCGTGTTTCTAAAAATTATCTGGAATGTTTACTGGTAATGTAGGTTACTGCACTTCACAGATTGTAGTTTAGTAGACCTGAAAAGAGGCCAAGAATTTAACAACTCCCTCACCCCTTGGTGCATTTTAACATGATCCCAAGTGATTTTGGTGCAAGTGACCCCTGGATCTTTGAGAAACCCTACCACGAACCATCAGAGGCTCTGCTTGTTGCTTTGCTTCAATTTGCTCTTTAGGAGGTCCTAAAGAGTCTCCTAGAGTTAGACTTACGGTAATGGATAGGTCGCTTCTCTGGACATTCCTCTGCTGGGTGCTCCCTAAGTCATCATCATGACTTGTGCAGTTAGAACAGTTCATTAAATAATTGTGTTTTTAAAAAAATTAAATTAAATTAAAAATTAAAAATTTTTTATTTATCATTTTCAGAGAGGAGAGAAGGGAGGGAGGAAGAAAGGGAGAAAAACATCAATGATTGGTTGTCTTTCACCTGCCTTCAGCTAAGGACCTGGCTGGAGACTTGGCTTGCAACCTGGTTATGTGCCCAGGCTGGGAATTGAACCAGCAACCTTTGGGTTCCCAGGCTGGTGCCATTCCACTGAGCCAGCAGCCAGGGCTCAAATAATTGTGTTTAAATTTAGAGGATTGTCAATTATCCAGTTGCCAAGACAGGAAATATCTTCTAATCTCAACCGAAACTGGATTTGCTTTTTTTTTTCTTCTTTCTTTCTTTCTTAATCATTTGGTTCAGTGAGGAGTTTCTGAACTGAAACTCAAATACACATGTAGCTGCAGGGAGCTCAACAACCTAGGATGCGCTTGGAGGAAACTTAGAGATTCTCATTATGATAAAGTGCTTGCTAGTAATTTCTAACTTTAGTAAGTAAAAAGCTTTTAATTGTTTTAGCTTCTCTTGATATTTAAAAAGATTTTTAAAAGCAAATTCTCTAAAACATTAATCAATCCAACTTGTTTTTAGTAATGTTGCAAAGTATTTAATTACTTAGTGATGTAGTAGTCTTGGAACAATGGAGCATTTATTTTAATTCTTTTAGAACTCATCACTGTATAAAGCATGATACTTCATTATAATGGGCTCTGAAAACACATTTAGTATATTCCCAACCTAGATCTCCTTATGTTAGGTCTAATTGGTTACTCACTGTTTTTACTAGAATGTCTAATAGGCATTACAAAATTAACTTGTCTAAAACCAAACTCCTGATCTTTTCCCCTAAACTTTCTCTGTTTAAAATATTTCTCACCTCAGTTGTGGTAACTCCCTCCTTCCAGTTGCTCAGGATGATAACTTTGGAGTCATCGTTCACACTTCTGTCTCTCACATCCAAATCCAGTTGGTCAAAAAGTAATTTCACCAATGCCTCCAAAATATATCTAAATTCCAATCACTTCCTGTAACCTCCTGCCACAGCTCTAGTCTGAGCCGCAACCTTTCCCATTTGAATTATTATGATATAGCTTCTTAACTAGTTTCCTTGCTTCTGTTCTTACTTCATTTATGTCTATTCTCAGTATGTGTTTTTTCTCTTTTTAAACTTATTTTAAATTTAATCTTTATTGTATTTTTCCATTACAATTTAGCTCTCCAGCAATCACCACACTGTTGTCCATGTCCATGGGTCCTTTTTCCTTTTTGCTCAATACCTCTACACCTTAATTCCCCTCCACCCACCCATAGTTGTTATCTGCTCTCCCTCTATGACTCTGTCTCCCTTTGCTTGTTAGTTCACATTGTTCATTAGATTCCACATGTGAGTGAAATCATATGGTATTTGTCTTTCTCTGACTGGCTTATTTCACTTAGCATAATGTTCTCCAGGTCTATCCTTACCCAGCCTACCTCACCTCAACTTTTCTCCTTGCTCACTATGACAGGACACCACCGTTATGTATTTGAACACTTACTTGTGGCCAAAGATCTTTGCATTTGTTCCTCTCTCCTCTTGGAAGGCATTTCTTCCAGATATCCTCAGGAATCTCTTTCTCACCTCCTTCAGATTTTTACTCAGATGTCATTTTCTTAGTAAAGCCTTCTAAGACCACCATACTTAAAACTGTAAGTAATAGCTCCCACCTTTACACACTTACTCTGGCTCCCCATTCCCTGGTTTATTTTCCATTCTTACCATCATCTGATGCATTATATTTTTACTTATTGTAAGATTTATTAGAATTTGAGCTTTATAAAAGAAAAGTCTTTTAAAATTTTTTACACTGTCATGTACAAGTATCTAGAGTAGGTGCACATGACACTTCAAAGAGTGCCTGGAATATAGTTGGCATTCAGTAAGTAGTTGTTGAATAAGTGAATAGAGAACTGTAAGGTATCTTGTTCCAAAAGAAGCTAAGCACTTGCAAAAAACTAAGTTATCCAAGTTCTTCAGAACCTGCATTGACAATTCTAATACCAGTAATATAATTTAATATGACCTAAATATTGGCTCATTCATTGAGTGATTTAACAAACATGTTGTTAGTAAATCCATCAATAGCTATTTATGATATACTTACCAAATGCTAAGTCCTTGTTTGGTGCTGAGGATACAAAGATGAAGCAGGTAAACCTGCTCTTGAGAAGCTCTACTTGTTTATCTGCTTATCCCATTATCATTTGGGTCATATTTCTTTGTCCCAGCAGAAGCAGATAAACAAGTAGATAATTACAGTACAATGAGGTAAGTGCTATGACTGAGAGATAATCAGGACATAAAGGAGGGGCAACAAATGATTTTGGGGTGGGGAAGACTCAGGAAAGGCTACTTGGAGTGAATGGATACCTGAGTTGATTCTGGAATAGTCAGATGAATGATTGCATGAATGAATATTGATGACACAGTATGAAATGGTGTTACTGAGCATAGCAGGGCTCATTCACATGGCATCTTGGTGTATGCCCAACAACTAGAGTTGAGAAAAACAGGTCTTTATTTACAATTCCAACCTGGGGACGCTGGGACCACTTCAGCTTGGAGCCCTGTTCCCTCTCCTATGAGACCTAGCACTTCCCTTGCTCCCCACAAGGCTATAAGCCAAAACCAAGCAAATAGTTCCCCATTTCTTTTCTGTCAGCTCTTTTCTTTTCTGTCAGCTCTCTCCGTCAGGACCTGTGGTATATTGTCATCAGCCTCCACATAATAGTCCAGAAAAGCATGTGCCATGTTACACTGGGTCATGGTGAAGTCCAGGAAAGGCACAAGTCCTAGGAGGGTGTCCTCCCTTTATGTCCCAAGTTCCAAGGGTCCAGACAGAGTCCATGACTGCAAGGCAGAGCCCTTGGTGGCTTCAGAGTCAGCAGGAGCGGGCACGATCAAAGCAGCAGCATATCCGCTTTCCTACTAGCTCAGACCACATGGCTGAATCCTGACTATAAACTGTATAGCTGCTTCTTCCTTCTTACCATGGACCAGCTTCACTACAAACCGCATAGCTGCTACTTCACTACAGGCAGCAAGGCTGAATACCCTTCCGACTCACAGCGCCTTCCTCACAGCTACTCCCCCTTTTCTGCACTCACTCCACCCACATGGCCCTCTCCATGGCCAACCAGCTCTCCTACAAAGCTACCTAGCTGCTACATCGTGGCTCTCTCCTTTTATACACCAGACCTCATAGCCAACTCCCATCTATACCCATTCAGACTGCCTGGATTCTCTCTCCATCCTTAGGGCTCTCCCTAATTTCATATGCTGACACAGAGCACCATAAGTCATTGTTATGAAAACTATCTTAAGCCTAGTATCTTTTACCTGGGAGCAGCATAGCTTCCCTTCAGGAAAGGCTTCTTAAGCCTATGATCTACCCTTTTGCCCTGGGCTGTGGCACAGCTATTATCTAGCTACCAACTTGCCATAGCTATGCAAAGTACCTTAAAAGCTGTGTTATTTCCTCCTACATTCCCTAAACCATGAGCTGTGGGGACTTTGGGAACCTCTCCCCTACTCTGTTACAATGGGACCTAAAGCCACCCCAGGAATCCAGAGGACCTGAGGGAAGAATTTGGACAGGGATGCAAATGAAGATGTAGTTGTTGGGATTGGAGAGTAGAGAGAGGGACAAACAGAATTTGAGGATATTCCTGGCTGATATCTTATCTTTTCCTATGAAGTAGAGACTGAATTCATCTTTAGGAAGTGAGAGGATAACCATGTGAGAGCATTAAAATATAATAAACTGTTGGTGAATTATTTGGTGTGTGCTGTTTCCAAACCTTAGCTAATGGCTTTCACTAAGCTTATATATTTTATTATCAAAGTCTGTTTGAAATCATCTCTTATGAAATGCAGGTGTTGGGTATATTGCATAAGTCAAACTGTTTTGCCTAGTCCATAAAAGCCTGGGTTATCTTTTATTTTTAAAATGTATGTAAAACAGTTAAGACTGAACTTTCTATTTTCCAGGTTCTTGCTATAATATTATTCGGGTTCCTCCAGAGAAGGTGGACCTTGGGGATACAATCCAAGGATCCCAGGTGATATGTTCTATTGCTTCTGCACAGAGTTTGAAACCTTCTTACTACCATAGCTTTGGTGAGTCCAGAGGTGAAGCAAATTGCAATGAGGCCTGCTTTAATGCTACTATAGAAGAGGGACTAGCTTTGGCAAGTGCTAGTTAATAAAGTTTATCAGAGTATGACAAGGAGACCCAGATTGCATTTTATTTTATTTATTTATTTATTTTTAAAAGATTTTATTTCATTATCTTCAGAAAGAGGGGAAGGGAGAGAGGCAGAGAGGGAGAGAGACATCAATGTATGGTTACTTTTCACCTGCCTCCAGCCTCAGACCTGACTGGAGACCTGGTTTGCAACCTGGTTATGTGCCCTGGCTGGGGAATCGAACCTGCGACCTTTGGGTTCGCAGGCCAGCGCCTTATCCACTGTGCTATCAGCCAGGGCCAGATTGCATTTTAATACCAGCTATATTTATTTTGGTTAGTAATGTAGTTCTTACCCTAGCCAACTGATTGCTCGAATAGATAGTTACTTTACTTATTTATTTATTTAATTTTTAAAAAGCTATTCTTTTATTTAATTAAATTTTTTTTTTATTCATTACTTTCAGAAAGAAGGGCAGGGAAGGAGGAAGATAGTTATTTCAGTATAAACAATTATTGAAAAATTAATTGATAACCAAAAGAGTGAACTGTAATATAAACTACAGACTTTTGATGATGATGATGTTTCAATGTAGGTTCATCAGTTATAAGAAATGTACCACTCTGATGATTGATGTTGATAATGGAGAGGCTATGCATGTATAAGGACAGAGGGCTTATGGGAAATCTCTGTACTTTCTCCTCAATTTTATTATGAACCTAAAGCTGCTCTAAAAAGGAAAAGTCTTTTTAAAATATATTTTATTGATTATGCTGTTACAGTTGTCCCAGTATTTTCCCCTTCGCCTTTCTCTGTCCAGTACCCCCTTCCCTCCAACAATCTCTCCCCTTGTTCCTGTCCATGAGTCATGCATGTAAGTTCTTTGGCTTTTCCATTTCCTTTACTGTTCTTAACATCCTGCTATCTATTTTGTTCCTACCAATTATGCTTCTTAATCCCTGTACCATTTCTATCATTCTCCCCCTTCCTCCCCCCAGCTAATAACCTTCCAAATGATCTCCGTACCTAATGATTCTGTTCTAGTTGTTTGCTTAGCTTGTTTTTGTTTTTTAGATTGAGTTGTTTATAGCTGTGAGTTTGTTGCCATTTTAATGTTCATAGTTTTGATCTTCTTTTTCTTAAGTAAGTCCCTTTAACATTTCATGTAATAATGGCTTGGCGATGATGAATTCCTTTAATTTTACCTTATCTGGGAAGCACTTTATGTTCTCTTCCATTCTAAAGGATAGCTTTTCTGGATAGAGTAATCTTGCTTTGGTCCTTGCTTTTCATCATTTTGAATACTTCTTGCCAGCTCCTTCTTGCCTGCAAAGTTTCTTTTGAGAAAGCTGATAGACTTATGGGAACTCCTTTGTAGGTGACTCTCTTCTTTTCTCTTGTTGCTTTTAAGATTCTCTCTTTACCTTTAATCTTAAGCATTTTAATCATGATGTGTCTTGGTGTGGTCCTCTTTGGTTGCAACTTGTTTAGGACTCTCTGTGTTTCCTGTACTTGGATGTCTATTTCCTTTGTCAAATTAAGGGAGTTTTCCTTCATTATTTTTTCATATAAGTTTATAATTTCTTGTTCTTCCTTTTTCTCTGGCACCCCTATGATTTGGAGTTTGATATGTTTAAAGTTGTCCCAGAGGTTCCTAAGTGTATCCTCATAGTTTGAATTCTTTTTCTTCCTACTGTTCTGATTGAATGCCTTTTCCTTCCTTGTGTTCCAAATCATTGATTTGACTGTTGGCTTCATCCTCTCCACTGCTGGCTCCCTGTAGACTTTTCTTTACTTCATTCAGTGTAGCCTTTATTTCTTCCCTATGTTTTTGCCATACTCAGTGAGTTCTTTGAGCATCCTGATCACCAGTTTTTTGAACTATGCAACTGATAGGTTGGTTATATCCATTTCTTTTAGTTCTTTTTCTGTGTTTTTTTTTTCCTGTTCTTTCATTTGGGCCATGTTTCTTTGTTTCCTCAATTCAGCAGCCTCCCTACATTTGTTTATGTGTATTAGATACAGCTGCTTTTACTCCATCTTTGTAGTGTGGCCTATGTAACAAAGATACCTAAATTGTAAATTGTATGTAAGGGAACCTTAGGTATTTACTTGGTTAGGGCAACTCACTTCATCACTTTGTGGATCTGTGTTGGGGGAGGGTTTGGAGAAGGCACAACATCAGTGCCTGACTTCTGGAAGCTTACTTGACATTCACCCCATTTACAGTCACTTCACCCACTTCCTGTATGCAATTGGCACCATTCCAGCTGCTGCCCTTATAGTGAATCCTAGAGTGGGTGGTTCTGTGTGTGGTCTAAGTTTGTGCAGGTCCTTTAAATGGACTCTCCTGAAAGTCTGGCAGTTTTTTCTGCTGCCCCAACTAGCACAGGTTTTTACCAGAAGTTATGGGGCTTTATCTTCCCAGCACTGGAACCCTGGTTTGTGTGGTCTGGCCTGGGGCTGGCATCGCTTGCTCCCAAGGTATCCCTCCTGGTGTTTTTCTACCACACATGGATGTGGGACCATCCTTTCTGCCACTTCTGCCTCTCCAAGCCATATTGCATCTCTACCACACAGCGTCTCTGCACCTTTGTGCCCATCTCTGTGACTCTGCCCCCTTTTACTCATCTGGGTGAATGTGGCTTCTTAAATCCTTGGTTGTGAGACTTCCATAGAGCTCGATTTTCTAGTGGTTCTAGTGGTTATTTGTTCTGAAATATAGTTGCAATTCTCTGTGTGGTTGCACAAGGAGAAAAAGCATGTCTACTATGCCTCCACATTGACTCAAAGTCAAAGGCAAAGCCTTGATGTAAAAACCATTTGAGGAAGAGATCCAAGATGGAGGCATAGACAGTCATGCTGCATCTCCTCTCACAACCAAAAACAATCCACCAACCTCAAAACTAGAGACATCCAGAAACTCCCGAAGGTAGAACTGCACAGAAAACCAACAAACAAAAGATAGAAGAAGAAAAAGACTCATTCAGACAGGGAGGGGGTGGACCTGGGAAACAGAAGGTGGCCAGGCAGGCAGATTGCCAGAGCACTTGGCGGGGCAGCTGCTAGAGTTGGCGGCACAGGCAGGAGAGCAGCAGCAAAGAGAAATCATAGTAGGGGCTCCTATTGAGTGCTCCCATCACCAGACCAGATCTCTCAGCTCACTGTTCCAGTGTGGGGGAAAAATAAAAAGTGATATTGCTTTTTCTGACTGTGAAAACCAGTGTGGGTTGGGATGGAGGAACTCTCTGGGAGAGTTTGTTTGTTTAGAGACTCCCATCATCCTGAGACGTTCTTAGATCCACCCACTCTGGGAACCACAGAATTAGAGAGGAGCTAGCCCAATACAGGAAGCAACAGAAGTGCCTGAAAAAGGAGTGAGTGCTGAGCAAGCAGCATAAGTCCCTCTCGGATCCTTCCCCCACAGACAGTGCTACTACCTGATAAAAGGGGTCAACCTACACTGATGAGTATCTAAGGTTCCACCTCTTACAATTAACAGGTGCAACAGCTCTACCTAAAACACAGAGGCAAACACTGGAGCCTGTCTAGATGCAGAGGCAGAGAAATATGACTCAAAAAAGGACTTAAATCAAGGTCCCAATGGCTGAGCTAAGCATCATCAGAGAAGTAGCCAGCCTGACAGATGAACAGATTGCCAGCCTGACAGACACACAGTTTAAAGCACTGGTAATAAAGATTCTCACAGACTTGACAGATATGCTTGAGTAAGGTCAACATAAGGGAAAAAGTGAAGTCTAGGCCAAGTGAAACAAAGGAAAATACACACACAACCAATGGTGAAGAGAAGGAAAATGGGCTTCAAATCAACCATATGGAACATAAAGAAGATATAAACAGTCAACCAGCACAGAAAGTGGAGACAAGAATTGAAAAAAATGTGAAGAGGCTTAGGAACCTCTGAGATGACTTTTTTTTTTTTTAAAGATGCCATTCATTATTCTTTCTAGCGAGAGGGGTAGGGAGAGAGGCAGAGAGAGAGAGAGAGAGAGAGAGAGTGAGAGAGAGAGAGAGAGAGAAAGAGAAAGATTTATGCATGGTTGCCTTTTACCTGCCTCCAGCTACTGATCTGGCTGGAGACCTGGCTTGCAACCTGGTTATGTGCCCTGGCTGGGAATCAAACCAGTGACCTTTGGGTTTGCAGACTGGCGCCTAATCCACTGTGCCATCAGACAGGGCAATCTGGGATGACTTTAAATGAGCCAACATCCGAATCGTAGGAATGCCAAAAGGAGAAGAGGAAGTCAAAGAAATTGAAAATGTGTGTGAAAAAATAATAAAAGAGGCCCTGGCTGGTAGCACAGTGGATAAAGCATGGGCCTGTGAACCCAAAGGTCGCTGGTTTGATTCCCAGCCAGGTCACATAACCAGGTTGCAAGCCAGGTCTCCAGCCAGGTCTGTAGCTGGAAGCAGGTAAAAGGCAACCATACATTGAAAAAAGAATAATAATGAAGGAAAACTTCCCAAATTTGGTGAAGGAAATAGACATACAAGTCCAGGAAGCACAGAGAGTTCCAAACAAACTAGATCCAAACTGAACCACACCAAGACACATCATAATTAAAATGTCAAATGTTAAAGATAAAGAGAGAATCTTAAAAACAGCAAGAGAAAAGAAAGTTGCCTACAAAGGAGTTCCAATAAGACCATCAGGTGATTTCTCAAAAGAAACTTTCAGGCAAGAAGAGTCTGGCAAGAAATATTCAAAGTGATCACAAGCAAGGACCTTCAACCAAGATTGATCTATCCAGCAAAGCTATCATTCAGAATGGAAGGGCAGATAAAGTGTTTCCCAGACAAGGTAAAGCTAAAGGAGTTGGTCATCACCAAGCCCTTATTATATAAAATGTTAAAGAGACTTATTTAAGAAAAAGGATCAAAACTATGAACATTAAAATGACAACAAACTCACAATTATCAACAACAGAGCCTGAAAAGTGAAAAAGAAGAAAAGAACAAACCAAACACACACACAGAATAGGACCAGAAACATAGTTCTGGGAGGATTATCATCTGGGAGGAGGACAGGCACAACTGGGGGAGATGGTGCAGGGACTAGGAGACATACAGGGTGTGTATGATAAATTGGCAAAATTTTAGTACTTTTACCATACCACAACATACCACAAAAGTGTTATATTTTGAAATAAATGTATTCTTATATGTGAATATATACACATAGTCCTAATTATTTTTTTAAAGCACTTGAATGTTTTAAAATAAGAGATAAAAGAAATAGCCAATGAAAGGTTTTTAGAATAAATGATCAATACAAAAAGCAATGAGGAAAATAAGGTATTCTGGCAAAAGACATGTTTTAAGAATGAAGTGATCAATTGTGTTAAATTCTGCAGACAAACTGATTAAGATAATATCTAGGTGAGGATATATGGATTTTACAAAAGAGATTTATGGGTTTACATGACAGGATTAATTTCATTGGAGCCTATAACCGAAAGGTTTCTGGAGTGGAGTGAGGGGTCATGGAAGGCCAAGAAGTGAAGTCTGTAAACCACTTTGTGGGGAAGATATCTTTAAAGATAAATCAGATGGCTTTTGTATTTCAGGAGAAGGATACAGAATCAAGGACATTTTCATTTGTGATGGGAAATAAAACATAAAAATATGGAACACTTCACAAATTTGCGTGTCATCCTTGCACAGGGGCCATGCTAATCTTCTCTGTATCATCCCAATTTTAGTATATGTGCTGCCGAAGCGAGCACTATTTTTCAAATTGTTCAATAAAAGTCTCCATTTGCTGCAATAATAGACTCGATTAGACTTCCAAATCTTGAGCATGCTTTCATTAACTTTTCTTTATACATGAACATCATCATGCTTTCAGTCTTAGCTTTAACAGCCTCTTTATTGGAATGAGGTTGTTTATTAACTTCTCTCTCACAAATGCTCCATACATAATAGTCTAAAGTATTTGCATCTGGTGAACTAGGGGGCCAGATTACCTTTGTCCCAAATTCAGGAACATTGACACTGAGACATTCTTGCACCATTTTGGTATTATGTGCTGGTGCACCACCTTGCTGGAAGATAAAATGACATCCATTTGTGACTTGCTTCATTCTCGGTACAACTACTTCTCTCAAAACGTCAAGGTAAACATCAGCAGTCACCTTCAAGCCTTGTGAGAAAAAAATAAGGGGTCATGATATCTCCTTCATTGCTGACAACACCTAATACCTTTGTAGCAGGAAATTTTGTTCCCATGACAATTAGGACTTCATTAAGATTCTCACAGAGCCACCTGTTCTTTCTTCTGTTGACTGTTTGGCCCTGCTGAAAATTCTTTGCATCAGAGAGGAAAATCAGAGTTTTTTCTTTGGGATTTTTCCATTTTGTTAGCAGTTTCCTTGCTTTTTCAAAGTGCCTTTCCTTTGTCTGCTGTGTCATAAACTGGCCTCTTCTAAGAACATAGGATCTGTACCTGATATCTTCAGCAATAATCTTGAGAACCGTTACATCTGACATCTGCAGTTCTCTTGCTATGGAGTGCATTGACTTTCCTGAATCTTCATTGACGATCTCCTGGATTCTGTGTACAGTATCTGGACTTGTGCAATCCTTGTGCACCTTATGCATTTTCCTTGTTGGTGTGGTGACATCAGGATCAGCATCATACACCTTCATGTTGTAAAGTATATAAAGGGATGTTATTGAAATCTGCAGTTTCCTTAGCAGTTTGCCCTGCATGCAGTACAGAACTTATGGTTGCTCTCGCATCGTATTCCTTCAACATGATGGTTGCTCTCAGAATTGAATATTTTATATCTGAAACAATGACGTTAAATTATAACCTTAGAAGCCAAATTAATAAGAAGCACGTGAAATAAGGAGATGCAAAATTATTGCCACTTTATTGTTTGCACCTTAAGTTGGTGGGTACAAGATAGACAGGGGGAAGTTAAGAATAATAGAGGAAGGGGCGAAATCAGAGAACTTATATGTACAACTCATGGATAACAACTAAAGGAGGGGGTGGGACTGTGGGAGGGAATGGAGGTCTTGGGTGGATGGGAGCAAAGGGAAAAGAATTTGGGACAACTGTAACAGCATAATCAATAAAATATACAAAAAAAACCCCATTTGACCATAAAAAAATTAATTGACAGGATTCAAAATTGTCAAAATTGACAACAAATAATCATATATGAAAAGATCTTAACTATATTTTGGAGGGAAATTCATATTGTATATAGATTGCTTCAGCTTTTTCTTAAAATATTTATCTACTGCATTTTAAACCTTTATAGCCAATCTGCTCCTGGATTCTTACCCCTAGTATAAAAAGCAAAAGGATTAAGGAACAAAGGTTCAGATCATAAGTCACACTTTAATATTATGCTTCTTTACTTTTGTTCCTAAACCAAAACAATTTTAAAAGAAAGAAACAAGATAAAAAGCAAGTTAATGGTACTTAACCCAAAGTATTGTAAGCAGTTCCCTTTTTCATGTAGAAACAGGAAACCTGTACCACAAAGTTGGGGACAGTGAAGAATTGTTTCTGGTGTGCCCTTGTTTAGGTCAGCAGTAATGTGTGCAAGCATTCAGAAAAGTCCCTAAGATGTTCATATTTCAGACAACTCTAGCTTACCAAATAACATTCTAATGTTTGCTGGAACCTTTTAGGAATGACAAAGAACTACATAATCTTCATTGAGCAACCTCTAAAGATGAATCTAAGGAAAATCATCACTTCTAAAATTCGGGGAAAGGCTTTTTTCGATGGAATAAGTTGGGAACCCCAGTATAATACAAGGTTTCATGTGGTGAATAAGCACACTGGACAGGTAGAGTATTTTAAGAATATTTATCATGAAAGCGACTAGAAACAAAGGCATATTTTCATTTGGTTGACTTTTATCTTCACTGGACATCATTTGCATGAATTTTTTTTGTTAAGATTTTATTTATTACTTTTAGAGAGAGGGGAAAGGAGAGAGGCAGAGAGGGAAAGAAACATCAACATATGGTTGCCTTTCATCTGCCTCCATTTACGGACCTGGCTGGAGACCTGGCTTGCAACCTGGTTATGTGCCCTGGCTGGGGAATCGAACCAGCTACCTTTGGGTTCTCAGGCAGTGCCTTATCCACTGTGCCACCAGCTAGGGCCTGCTTGCATGACTCTTAATCAAGGATATTACCTTTTTCTATAGGTAGGGTTAGCTACTTGTTAACTAATACAGTGAATTTACCATATTAGAACATTGTAGGAAATGGCTTTATCCTTTTAACTATCTGATTCAATTAAAAAGACATCTAGAAACCCTCTTAACATGAGTTTTTCTATCTATTTGCAAGGGGGTGTTCATGCAAAGGTCTTCTGTACCTTTTGCAATGATGCTTTTTTTTTTTTTTTTTTTTTAATATGGAACGCTTCATGAATTTGTGTGTCTTCCTTGCACAGGGGCCATGCTAATCTCTGTATCATTTGTTTTAGTATATGTGCTGCTGAAGTGAGCACTGCAACAATGCTTTTTTAAAAGGGACTTTATATATTTATTGAGGGAGGGGAAGAAGAGAGGGAGAGAAACATCAATGTGCCAGAGAAACATCAATTGGCTGCCTCTCTCATGCTTCCCAACAGGGGGCCTGGCCTGCAACCCAGGTTTGCTGGGAATCCAACAGTGACCTTTTGGTTTGCTGTATGATGTCCATCCCACTGAACCACACCAGTCAGGGCAGCAAAGACATTTAAATTAGTTGCTTCTACAACTTCCTGATATGTACATATGTTAATCCTACTAAATTCCAAAGTACATTGGCTAAATATCTTTCTATACCCCTGATTAATAGCAGTATTATATATGTTCATTTTTCCCCTCTCTAGAGATAGTATCCTATATTTATTGCACTTTAATTTTATTACAAAAATTCCACTTTAATAATGAATACATTTTTCAAAGAATCAATCACTTAAATTTATCATGTTACTTAATAGCAGTGTTTTCTATTATCCTTCAAAACATTAGGGCATAGTTCTTGAGGACTTTTAGGTTAGTTGTAGCAGTGATGGGTTTATATTAAACAGCCCCAGCCTGTTGATTGATACAAGGTGAAGTGACTAAAGCAAGCAATGCTTATGTCAAAGTATATTTGCTTCTGCACTTCAAATGCTGCTTTTTGGACCTCTCTGGCCTGTCATGTAACAGGTATGTATGTGCATGTGGTGCAAGGTGGGGATAAGGGGGCTTAATTTGAGCTTGGTGGGTCTGTACCCTAAAAGAAAAAATAAAATAAAATAAAATGTATGTTTTTCATTGTTTGGTTTTCCCCTGCAGCTTCTTCCAGGGATGTACTACAGTAAACCTTTTGTTACTTTTCATCAAATCAATGCTTTTGAGGACCAGGGCTGTGTTGTAATTGATTTGTGCTGTCAAGATAATGGAAGAAACCTAGATATTTACCAACTACAGAATCTTAGGAAAGCTGGGGAAGGGCTTGATCAGGTAAGCATCTCTGATTGGTCACGTGTTGTCAAAATAATTTTTAACTAGCCAAGCCCTGATTTTGGCTTTGGAATTAGCTGTTTCTCTTGCCTTTTTGGCAAATAATGAGAGATAATAGTTTTGAAGACAAAGCTTTGTCACTTATTTATTTAATACTTAAAAATTATATGAAGTACTTACTTAATACCTAATACAAAGCACTTGCATTTCAAAGCACTTGTGATTAGCTGCTTATTACACTAATTTTTGTAAGTTAAATTTACTGGAAAGAACTATAATCTTAATTCTCTGACAAAGTGTATTAGTTCATCTAGCTGAAAGATTTCAGTTTTTACTGATACTGAGTCCAAGGTAAAAAACTTTTCCTGGGGTAATATAAATTGTTTTTAACAATAGTTTTGTTTTTATTTTTAACTTTTAAAGATTTTTATTCATTATTTTCAGAGAGAAGGGCAAGAGTGGGAGGAAGAAAGGGAAAGAACCATCAATGTATGGTTGCCTTTCACCTTCCTCCAGCTAAGGACCTGGCTGGAGACCTGGCTTGCAACCTGGTTATGTGCCCTGACTAGGGAATTGAACCAGTGACCTTTGAGTTTGCAGGCCAGTGCCATTCCACTGAACCACACCAGCCAGAGCTATAATTTTATTTTTAAATCTTTTGAAAACATTGCTTCTAAAGCTCAGTTATACTTACTAAGCTTATTTATATTATTATAGCCATAAGACAGGTCTTAATATCTGTAGTATTATTTCTAAATTTTATTGATTTGAGAGAAAGAAAGATTTGTTGTTCTACTTATTTATACATTCATTGGTTGATTCTTGGATGTGCCCTGACTAGGGATCAAACCTGCAACCTTGGAGTATCAAGACAATGCTCTAACCAACTGAGCTACCCAGCCAGGGCCTGTATGTTATTATTATTATTATTTTTTTCTTTTTAGATTAAAAAAAAAAATCATTATTTCTAGAAAGAGGGGAAGGGAGAGAGGCAGAGAAGAAGAGAGACATCAATGTATGGTTGCCTTTCACCTGACTGCAGCCACAGATCTGACTGGAGACCTGGTTTGCAACCTTGTTATGTGCCCTGGCTGGGGAATCGAACCTGTGGCCTTTGGGTTTGCAGGCCGGCGCCTTACCGACTGTGCTACCAGCCAGGGCCTCTATGTTATTATTGAGTACCTAAGTTTTCCTTGGCCTTTTCATTTCCATGAATTGAGTATATTAGTCTTTTCCTTTATGAGTAAAACATTGTATATCCTGTTTCAGACATCTTCCTAAAGTCATGAAAATACTTTTATGTTACCTTCTAGAAAAAGTTTTAATTATAAAAATGAGGTATCCATATATGTTTTATTGTTTCTAGATTTTATACTCTGTTACACTGGTGTACTTTAACCAGCACCACATTGTTCTAATTACTGGCACTGTATAAAAAAGTCTTCATGCTTAGTAGATCAAGTCCTTCACACTGTTTTCCACAGTGGCCACACCAATCTGCATTCACACCAACAGTACTAAAGGGTTTCCCTTTCTCCACATCTTCACCAGCACTTATTGTTTGTTGATTTATCAATGATAGCCATTCTGACAGGTGTGAGGTGGTACCTCATTGTGGTTTTAATTTGCATTTCTTTTTAAAAAATTCTTATTATTATTTTAAATTTTATTGTTGTTGTATTACATCCATCTTAATACTTTCTCCCATTTAGTAAGTTGTGTTTTCATTTTGTTAGTAATTTCAGCTATTCTTAATCTTGTTATAGGGACTGAGATAGTTTGAAGCAGGATACAGTCCCTGTGAGAATCGTACTGTATCTTGTTTATTCTTATTCTTAGGGTATAGGCCTAGGGGGTCTTGACTCAAAAAACTAGAGGTTTACTGGGCTTCCCCTTATTTGCAGACCTTGAATTCTAACTTTCATCTCTCTAGCTCCTCAAAACTATCAAAATCTTTTCTTGTTAAGGTCAGGTTTGGGGAAGTTGGTGTGGCTGTATTCTTATAAAAGGGTAGCTGGTGTGAAGCATCCTTTTGATGGTGGAACTGTTCTGTACCTTGAGTGTGGTACGATCCCGTTAATTTACACATGACAGAATTGTCTGTTAAACTGGTGAGGTCTGAGTAAAGTTAGTGGATTATGTCAATGTAAATTTCCCAGTTGTGGTGAAAATGGATGAAGGAGACATGGAGTCTCTCTGCATTTTGTTTTTCTCTGCATTTTTTTAGTGGGGTAAAATATACATACTATTTACTATTTTAACAATATTAGGTGTATAACTTAGTGGCATTAAGTACTTTAACAATGTTTTGCAACCTCACCATTATCCACTTCCAGAACTTTTTCATCATAGCAAACAGAAACTCTGTACTCATTAAATAATAGCTCTCTACTCCCTACTCTCCCTAGCCCTTGGTAATCTCTTTTCTACTCTCTGTTTCTATAAATTTATGAACTTGCCTATTTATTCCATCTACCTTATACAAGTGGAATCATATAAGATTTGTTCTTTTGTTTGGGGTTAATTAATTTAGCATAAGTGGAATATTATACATACTACATTTCATTTATTTATTTGTTGGTGGACATTTGGATATTTTACTCTTTTGACTTTTGTAAATACTACTGTTAAGAACATTGGCATACAAGTCCCTATTTGAGTCTCTGTTTTCAATTCTCTTTGGCATATACCTAAAACTTTTGGGTCATATGATAATTCTATGTTTAACTTTTTGAGGAACTGCCAAACTTCCACAGCAGCTGCACAATTTTACATTCCCACCAGCAATGTACAAGTGTTTCAGTTTCTTCACATTCTCACCAATACTATTATTTTTTGTTTCTGTTTTTTTCTAAATTTTTTTATAATAGCCATCTAAAAAGTATTATTAACTCATTGTGGCTTTGATTTGTATTTCCCAATGACTAATGATATTGAGCATCTTTCAGTATAATTATTGGGCATTTGTATATCTTGGTGAAAGGTACTTATTTCAGTTTCTGCCCATTTTAAAAAATTATGCTCTTACAATTGTGCCAATTATTTCTCCACCCAGCCCCAGCCCAACTTTCTCAAGCAGTCCCTGAACCATGGGAGATGCATATATGTTCTTTAGCTACTCTGTTCCGTTTGCTGTACTTTACATCCCCATGACTATTCTGTAACTACTAATTTCTACCTCTTAATTCCTTCACCTGTTTCACCCATTCTCCCAGCCCCTCTTCCCATCTGCCAACTATCAAAAACATTCTCTGGATCTATACTTGTTTTTGTTCTGTTTGTTTATTTTGTTTTTAGATTCAATTGAAGACCCTTTAACATTTCATATAATACTGGTTTGGGGTGATGAACTCCTTAGCTTTTTGTTTTCTGGGAGCTCTTTATTTGTCCTTCGATTCTAAATGATAGCTTTGCTGGGTAGAGTAATCTTGGTTGTAGGTCCTTGCTTTTTATCACTTTGAATATTTCTTGCCAATCCCTACTAGCCTGCAAAGTTTCTTTGGAGAAATCAACTGATAGTCTTCTGGGCCATCCCTTGTACAGTAGGTAACTTAACTTCTTTTCTCTTGCTGCTTTTAAGATTTTCTCTTTTGTTTTTAAACTTTGGCATTTTAATTATGATGTGTCTTGGTGTGGACCTCTTTGAGTTGATGTTGTTTGGGATTCTCTGTGCTTCCTTGACTTGTATGTCTATTTCCTTCACCAAGTTAGAGAAGTTTTCTGTTGTTATTTTTTCAAATAGGTTTTCAATTATTTCTTCCTCTTTCCCTTCTTCTGGCATCCTCATGATTGAATGTTGGTATGCCTGAAGTTGTCCCAGAGGCACCTTACACAGTCCTTATTTATTTTTTGATTTATTCTTTGATTCTTCTCTCCTCTTGCTCTTCTGATTGGGTGTTTTTCACTTTCTTATATTCCAAATCATTGATTTGATTCTCAGCTTCATCCACTCTACTGTTGATTCCCTGTAAATTATTATTTCAATCAGTGTGTACTTTGTTTCTGGCTGGATCCTTTTAACTTTAATATTTATTTATTTATTTATTTGAGAGAGGGAAAGGAAGAGAGGCAGAGAGGGAAAGAGACATCAATGTATAGTTATCCTTCATCTGCCCCCAACTACAGATCCAGCTGGAGGCTTGGCCTGCAACCTGGTCATGTGCCCTGGCTGGGGAATTGGATCCTTTTTAAAATCGTTGTGATTCTCACTAAGTTCCTTATAACCATTGTTTTAGATTCTACATCTGATAGATTGCTTATCTTCGTTTTGTTTAGTTCTTTTTCTTGAGTTTCTTCTGGTTTTTCATTTGGGCCATGTTTCTTTGTCTCTTCATTTTGGCAGCTTTCCTGTGTTTGTTTCTTTGTATTAGGTAGAGCTGCTATGTCTCCCTGTATTGGTAGCGTGGCCTAATGTAGTAAGTGTCCTGTAGGGTCTAGTGGCACAGCCTCCCTAAGCTGGGTACTCAAGGTTTGCCCAGTGTGTAGACTGTGTACACCCTTCTGATGTAGTTGAGCCTTGATTGCTATTGACATGACCAAGTTCATCCACTGCCTGTGTTCTGTGTGGGGTCACCTGGCATAGGTTACAAAGTGATTTGCAGATGTTGCTACTTGTGCTGGGCTTGGAGATGCCCAGGAGAGACCAAGCTCTGAACAAGGCCAACTGCTGCCAGTGCCAGGCCTGGGGCCACTTAGCAAGAGGTGTGGGGATCATTGAAGCCAGATGCTGCTTGTTTGAGAGAATGTAGGAAACTCTGAAGCATGGACCAAGACAAGCTATTTGTATGGAAAAACCACTGAAATCAGTTTGGGTAGGGCCTGGAAGTTGGGTGGGGCAGGGCCTCAGGAAATTACCAGGGTAGGGTAAACAGTGTGAGTCAGGTTGATAATCTTAGATATGGCAGGCTGCTGGCTTTGTGGGGGTTTAGAAAAGGGACAGTGGCCTCTTTAGCACTTTTGGCTGGGAGAAGTCTGCCCCTGGGCTCTTGTCCTGATGCCAGACAATTCAGTTTCTCCCCATATGGCTCTGATGCCTTTCAATCTACTGCTTTTGTGTTAGAGCTCAGAGGGAGTCTAAGTTAAGTACGTGCATGCTCTTTAAGAGAAACTGTCTGTGACTCCAGAAGTTTCTGTCTTTGACAGACTCAATTTCTACTGGTTTTTACAAGTTATGGGGACTCATCTTCTGGACATTGGAAGCCTAGGTTAGGGGGCCTGGTGTGGGGCTGGGATCCCTAGCTTTTGAGATATTGCTCCTGATTTTTATGTGTCACACGTGGATGTGGGACCAGACGGTTCTGGATGTCTGCCCCTACTACCAATCTCAATGTGGTTTCTTCTTTAATTTCATAGTTGCAGGACTTCCATTCAACTTGACTTCTGATGGCTTTGAATGATGGTTGTTCTAGAGTTTAGTTGTAATTTTGATGTGGTTATGTGAGGAGGCTAGCTGTGTTTACCTATGCTGCCATCTTGACTGGAAGTCCCCCTTGCCCAGTTTTTAACTATTTGTTTTTTCTGTATTTTGCCATGCATGCAAATCTGCAATGATCTCAAAATAAAAAAGTTTACTAAAGAAATGTCTTGATTTTCTTCAGCCTTTTAGCTGCCTTTTTCTAAAAGCAACTTATGTCCTTAGGGGAAAATTACTCCCAATCTCTAGTTTATCTCCTCCCAAATTGCCATCCCATTTTTCTTCACTGCCTTTTTAGCTCCCCAGTGCCTTTAACAGTTGTTGTAGACATTTTGCCCAGGTTTTCTAGTTGTTCTCAAAGGGGCAGATAATCTACATTATTTAGTCTACCATTATTGGAACTCTGTTTTTGTTCAGCTATGGTTTTGCAAAAGAAAAAATATTTAAATAATTAAAAGTAGTTTTAAAAAGCTGACTCTTTATGCAGCCTAAAAATAGCACTATCTTTACTCAGTAAAAAATTTCTGCATAAAACAGAGATAATATGAACCAGGTATATGGGGAGAAATGGCAGTTTGTTCTCATCTTACAATATATTTTAAACTTAATTTTTAGAAAGAGAGAGGGGAAAGGAGAGGAGAGGGGGAAGAGAGGAGAGCATCTTACAATATTTTAAGGGAGAAATATGCACTTAAAGCATTGTTATTGTCACAAAAATACACTTATTTTATTAGGGCCTCTTGCTTAAACATCATCTCTGCAGGTAGGCTACGGTGTGGGTCCCTAAGACTACCGCTTGATAATTCACTAGGAGGAGTCACAAGTCCCAGAAAAAGCAGCAAGAGGAAAAGTTGCAGGGTGGTGGTGTGACATCTGAAGGAAACCAGAGTCCTTGGAAGTGTGCATTTGGTTGTCCAGAGTCTTTGTTAGGGATGTGCACATAGACATATAGTTCCTACACGGCAACCTCAGTTACTGAAGCTCCAGACCCCGTAGAGAAAGCAGAGGTTCATTATAAATCACATTGTTAGCATAAACTATCTGGATAAACTAGTACAGTGTGATTCAAGATGTCAGCCATGCAAAAATACCTTTATCAGACAGAACAGCTTAAGGAAGAGCTTAGTTCCTAGGTGCCAGACAAGGGCCAGACACGGAAACAGGTCTTTCTTTAGAGTGTGCAGGGTTTTAGCAACTGAAGTCTGCTAAGTTAACCCTTTTCCACACACAGGTCTGTCTGGTCCACACCTGAGGAAGGAAGCAGCCCTCGTTACTCTGCAGTCCCTCACCCTTCAGTGTGTTTCTTAATGGCACTGATCACTATCAGACTTTGGACTAACCTAATCATCTATTTGACAATAATTAAATAGCATAATTGTTTATTATTTATTATCATTCTTCCTTTGCTAGACTATCAGTTCCATGAAATCAGAGACTGTTTTGTTCACTGCTGTATTCCCAGTGTCTAAAACACTAAACACTACCTATAGTAGGCACTCAACAGGTATGTGTTGTATAAATGAATGAATGAAAATGCCAATAATGTTGCCTGGACTACACTACTGGGACATGCTGTCATTCTATGAATGACAGTTTTCTATCTGTGTGTTTCTGTCTCCTGAACAGGTCTATAATTCACTAGCCAGATCTTTCCCTCGAAGGTTTGTTTTGCCCTTACATGTCAGTTTGAATGCCCCTGAGGGAGAGGACCTCAGCCCACTCTCCTATTCTTCAGCTAGTGCCGTGAAACAGGCTGATGGCAAGGTAGGCTATGAACAGACATCAGATTGAGACTTTGAATTATAGTGATGTCTTTTTATTCATTGGCTTCTGTTTACAATGTTTGATCCACAATAAGTTTCATAACATTCAGCTGAGCAGGGCAAGGTCCTGGTACATTGCTTGCACAAGAACTGCAGAATTCTGGTTGGGAGCAAACACTGTGTTTACTGATTCATTTTGTGTTTTGAAATAGATATGTGCAACCTTCTAATGGTTGTAAAATGTTTAAACATTTGAGACTGGTGTTGACCATCCCTGCCTTTTAGATGATTTCTGCTTATCACAGGCAGATCATTGTGTAGCTATCAATGTCTTAACTTTAGTGGAATAAAAAGCTTGCTTGTACCTCCTATCAGCTGAGTCACAAAACCTGATAACCTTTTATACATTCATACACATGATGGAAAGAGGAACAATATCCAAAAATTACACAGAAGCTCTGTTTCCAAGCCCTGTTAGAAGCTCTTACAGAGTATCAGCCCCCTCACAGACCTACACTGAACAAAGTGTAGTAAACAATCACTATAACTCCATTTGGGACCTCTTTTTAGATTTGGTGCTCTTATGAAAATCTACATCCCAAGGATTTAGAGGAGGAAGGAGGCATTGAATTTCCCCAGATCAACTATGGCCAATTCAACGGCAAAAAGTATCGTTTCTTCTATGGCTGTGGCTTTCGGCATTTGGTGGGGGATTCTCTGATCAAGGTTGATGTGGTGAACAAGACAATGATGGTAATGAAAATCTCTTTTCTTTTATAAACCCTTAGAAGATCTGTTCTGCCCTTTAGTTTGTGTTGTTTAAAGTAGCTTTTGAGATTCTTTAATATTTAAGCAGCTCAGCCATTTACTTTTATTAAGTTTGAGGACCATGGAATTGTGTGGGTAAGGGTATGTTCCTTCTAGGGAATCTAAATGAACCACAAGCCCAGAAAAATAATCCTGCACTTGCTATTGTTTCGAGAGAAATCATGGAGTTAAGACTATTGGCAAACCTATATTTCAGGATGGTGGGAAATTACAATTTCACAAATTGTGTTTGATGATGATGGAATCTGTAGCTGCAAAAGCTCCCTATAGCTCTCCTACATTCAACTCAGTAAGCCAGATTTTTTTTAACTGTTGGAATATGATACTGATAGCCAAATTCATGCTGAGAAAGAAAAGAAGCTGTTGAAAGCTTCCAGCTCATAACTAGTCTTCTATCAAACACTTTTTTGGGTGACTTACAGGTTTGGAGAGAAGATGGCTTTTTCCCTTCGGAACCTGTTTTTGTTCCAGTACCAGGGACCAGTGAAGAAGATGGTGGGGTCCTCCTTTCTGTGGTGATCACTCCCAACCAGGTACATGTATTTCCCTGTCTCTCATCCAAAAGAGAAGTAACATTGAGTCTTTTGAGGGTTCTATTTAGTGATGCTGTTGGTAGTTTATTTCCATTGTGACCTTCTCTTTTCTCTCTCTCCTTAATATTTATCTACTTTTATTATAATCCACATTTTTTATTATTTTAGATTTCTCTTTGTAGAGCTATAATAATTCATATTTGCAGAAGAATGCATTTACAAACTACTTTCATACATTTTATCTTAGTCATGAAAATAACTTTGTGGGATACCTATTTCCACATGGGGAATTTGTAACTTAAAGAAGTTGAAAGATAATTATATCAGATTTCATAGTAGTAAAGCCAGTATTTAATTTTGATCTTCTAGTCTAATATTCATACCACCATCTGTGCTGCCACAGATGAGTGACCCAAAAGTCTAATGTAGTAAGTAAGTCCTGACCACCATGGTGTCTCAAGAATATCCAACTTCTCATCTAGGGCAATCTTGTGGCATATAGGTTCCCTCTGAGTGCCAGTTTCTTTTTTAAGGATTTATTTATTTATTTATTTATTTATAGAGAGGGGAAGGGAGGGAGAAAGAGAGGGAGAGAAACATTGATTGGCTGCCTCTCGCACACCTTAACCAGAGACCTGGCCCACAACCTAGGCACGTGCCTGGCCCATAAATCAAACTGGTGACCTCCTTTTGGTTTGCAGGACAACACCCAACCTAGTGAGCCAGACCTGTTAGGGCTGAGTACCAGTTTTGATCAATAATTAGTGGCTGCCTGGTGCGTAGAATCCTAAGCCTGAGAAATATGCTCTGATCAGTGGCCATGGGCTTAGGAGGGGTAAGTCCTCATTCCATGGACTTGCTACTCCTGTAATTATATCCAGGCAGATCTTGGTCAGCCTTGCAATGCTACATTTGAACAGCTCTAAAGCAGCACAAATTGGAGACATTTCTTTAAAACAATTTTTTTTATCCTTACCAAGGACATTTTTTCATTGCTTTTAAAAAGAAGGGAAGCAAAAGAGGGACAGGGAGAAGGGGAGGAGGTGGGAGAGACATCTATACGAGAGAAACAGCGATTAGTTGCCTTCTTGTCTGTGCTTGACTAGGATATGTGCACTGACTGGGAATCGAACCCACAACCCAGGCAGGTGCCCTGATGGAGAATCCAAACCTGCAACCTTTTGGTCCTCAGGCGATGCTCTGAACAACCAAGCCATACTGTCCAGGGCTGGAGGCATGTCTAATTTGGAAGAAAGAATTTCTGTGTCTTTTAGGAAACCAAGAGGCAATAAATCCTTAAACTCAAAGAGATCTTATGAACGTGATTGATATAAACAATATAATTTTTTTACTCTAGGTATGAACTTCTTCTGCCCTATTTTCCTTTCAGTCTAATTCGGCATTTCAGGAAATGTTTAGTGAACAGGCAAGGCACTACGTATGCTGGGTGCTGATATGAAGGTGAATAAGACATGGTCTCTCCCTTGGGCATGTTATAGCCCCCTGGAGGAGAGAGACACATTTTTGACAGGAAAAAAGGAAAACTTTCAATATTGTCTTTTCTTTTCTAGAATAAAAGCAATTTTCTCCTAGTCTTGGATGCCAAGAACTTGGACGAACTGGGCCGAGCAGAGGTGCCTGTGCAAATGCCCTATGGGTTTCACGGCACCTTCGTACCGTGTGATGGGAGAACCACAACGTCTGGGAACTCAGTTTAAAATGAATGCACTCTGTACAAAAGAGACCAAAAAGGCCATCCTACCTTCCAAACCATAAACACCTGGTTTTTAAATTCCTGTTAAAAACAGAATTCAAGAAATAACTGTGGTTTTACATTTTCTTAGGGCTTTTCCTTGAAAACATTAAGCAAGAGCTGATGCAACCTTTGAAGAGACTTTTACATTTTTATCTGCTAGATATATCTTCCTCCAGATAGCAAGAATACATGAAGAACTAGAATTGGGTCATTACTACCACCACCCTAAGAGTGGGTGATGGAGAACCTCACACTTGGGAGAAGAAATACAAATAATCGTAGATAGTAGGATATGAGTATCGATCTGAAAAGCTCCTAGTTTTTTCTATTGCAGCCTGCCTGTTACCACTGGTCCTCAAGTTCTCATAGAGGACAGGAGGCCAGCTGCGTCATGCTTGATGGTTTCTTTTAAACTGGTTTCTCTGAACCTGCAGTCAAACCACCTGTTACTACCTCTGCTCCCAACTCAGCCTTGGCAGGGTGTTGTTTTGAAGGACATTGCTAAAACCTGTCATTTCTTCTAATCTTCAGGTGAATAGTTCTTCAGAGATCAATGAAAAATCAGCAGTTCTTCCCTTAGTTGGGCAACAGATGGCACTAGAGGCCATTTAATCTTCACATTTCTAAACCCTACCCGTTTTTACAAATAGCCCATGTCAGCCTAGGTGTGTCGCTTAAACCATACTCTTGCCAACACCCTCAAAATTGCTTCTGCTCTTTTCCTTCAGTTATGCTTCCTCCCTTCATTGAATTCCATTCCGGGGCCAGTTAAACCTTCCATGCTCCCTCTGTATGTTGAATATTGCTGCAGAACCCCACCAACATGTCTTTCGGAGCAACTGTGAATTCATGATTAGGCTCACTACACACAGCCCTGGACCAACACTGTTCTCAATTTTCTTTAAGAGTTATTGTAAACATCACAAACCCTACTTCTTCAGTGATGGGTTCCATACATACAGATGCCACACATGAAGGTTTACATTGTGACAATAAAGTAATAGTTCTAAGTTTTGTGTTTGGGTTAGTGAGATACAGAACAACAGTAGCAGGCACACAATGGCAAGAAGTTGCCTAAACAGAACTAATATGTCAGAGGTGGGAGCTTGGAGGCTGAGGCAACCATATAACATAAATCCCCTGATATCTCACAGAAGTCCTTAAAAAAGGCATGGTACTCCCTCCCAGAGACAAGCCAGGGAGGTTTGATCTTACCTGGATCTGTAGGGAGATGCCGGATTCTGGTTGACATCTGTAAGTACACAGATCTGATCATGTCTTTCCTCCATTTATAAACCTTATTCCATCCAACTACATGGGGAGTGAGGTTCAAACATGTAAAGGTTAGTAGTATAATCATAAGATTTTGACCCAAGGATGTCCAGATCCTGCCTTTGCCATGCTATTTATGAGGTTATTGAAGAAAACAAAAAGGGATAATTGCTATTTTATAATCTAGATGCATGTGCCTGGTAATCTAATGCAAAAGGTTTTGGTAAAACCGAGTGGGCCTATGACTAGGGCTCAAAGCCTAGGCAGGGCCTATTCCTCTCCCTAAGCCCAGCTCATCACTGGCCAGTGTCCAGACACTCAAGGGATATGTGGTCCACAAGGGAGGG
This sequence comes from Noctilio leporinus, assembly GCA_004026585.1. Taxonomy (NCBI): domain Eukaryota; kingdom Metazoa; phylum Chordata; class Mammalia; order Chiroptera; family Noctilionidae; genus Noctilio; species Noctilio leporinus. The sequence goes on along the minus strand of PVIW01006347.1, from coordinate 1,542 downwards.
GAAAAGCAACTGGGGCCTAGTGACCTTGTCTTAACTAATATCTGCAAAGACCCTATTTCCAAATAAAGTTACATTGTGAGGTACTGCGGTTAGGACTTTATCATATTAATTTTGGGGGAATACAATTCAGCTGATAACTGGATTACTGAGGGTGAATTTGATGAGTACCTTTATATAGAATTAGCTTTAATAAAAAAATTTAGAGCAAGAATTGCAAATTCAATGACATATTTTATTAAAGCAAATAGGTAAAAGAATTTCTCAGAAATTCCTTCTATTTCTTATCTTTTATTTTATTTGGATTCCTTAAACTTTTTTGGAATGAGTAAAGTGTCTGTGTAACCACTGTCTGTTTATCTCTGATGTAGTCAATGCCTGGGAAATATTATTTATATTTATGTGATCTTGGTTGAGTAATTCACTTATCTGGATCTCTGCCTTCCTGCCTATAAAGTGAGAGGACTGAATCAGATACTTTCCATATCAAATAAATCTCTGAATTTTATCATTTTTTGAAGTTCTTTCTTTATAGCACAAAGTGGAGATAAGAACCATCTTTGAAAAATGTGTGAAGAATGTCTGCTACATAACACATTAATAATTTAATGCAGAACAAACAGTATACAGGGTACGTGTGATTGACTGGCAAAACTTAGTAAAGTAAACAACATACCACAAGTGTTACATTTTGAAATAAATTTATTCTTATATGTAAATACATAAACATAGTCATTATTTTTTAAACTGTTCAAAAAAGTCTCCATTGGCTGCAAAATAGACTCAACTTGACTTTGGAATCTTGAGTACCCTTTCATTAACTTTTCTTTATCCATGGACATCATGTTTTCAATCTTAGCTTTAACTGTTAGGGACTGCTAGTCTGCTTGGCAAGGCCCAGCTAGCAGAAACAGGTGTTTGGCAAGGCCAGCCTTAGTGCCAGGTGGACTCGGAACGGACACTGTGTATAGGGAGTCAGCCCAGTGTGTTTACCCTGTAGCCCATGAAGCATGGAAAGCAGAGAATGTGACATACCTTGTTCTCTGCAGCTAGCTTAGCTTCCTGGTTTCAGTTGAGCAGGTGCCAGTAATACCTGCATATAAGCTTAGTGTGATTAAGAAACGGGACTCGAGGCTTGGGCGAGCCTCCTGACCCCAACTTTGTCTCTTCTCTTTTTTTTGTGTCCTCTGCCGTCCAAACCCGGTACGTAATCCAGGGACGGCTGGTCTGTCACATGTAACAGCCTCTTTTTTTTTTTTGAAAGTTTTTATTTATTTATTATTTTTAGAGAGAGGCAGAGAGGGAGAGAGATACATCAATGTATGGTTGCCTTTCACCTGCCTCCAGCTATGGACCTGGCTGGAGACCTGGCTTGCAACCTAGTTATGTGCCCTGGCTGGGAACAGAACCAGCAACCTTTGGGTTTGTAGGCCGGCACCTTTCCACTGAGCCACCAGCCAATACTAACAGCCTCTTTATTGGAATGAGGTTGTTTATTAACTTCTCTTTCAGAAATGCTCCATAATAGTCTAAGGGATTTGCATC